>CM068827.1:142877250-143107250 GCA_028554795.2 Sinohyriopsis cumingii | reverse complement strand
TTGAATTAAAAATGCAATTCTTTGTTTGAAGTAAATGTATTATCAGTTTATTAGATTGGTCAATTCCTCCTCCCCTTATTTTATCACGTATCAGCAACACCCCATCCACCTTATGTTTGCCACGTCTTGACACTCTCTACCCTTTTATTTTTACCACGTCCTAACACCCATCCCCTTATTTTATCACGTCTCAGCAACACCCCATCCACCTTACGTTTGCCACGTCTTGACACTCTCTACCCTTTTATTTTTACCACGTCCTAACACCCATCCCCTTATTTTACCACGTCCTAACACCCATCCCCTTATTTTACTGCGTCTTGACACCCTCCTTATTTTTACCACTTCTTGACACCCCCGTACACCTTATTTTTATCACGTCTTGACATCCCTCGCACCTTATGGTATAAAATGACACATGACACACTCTTTATTTACCGCGTCTTGACACACCCTCCCCACGTCATGGTATTCGTAAGCTACTATTGGTTATGTTGACAATGTTTACTCTTACAGGTATGTAATACATTTTCTTACGAACAGGGCGTAGAGATGCTCCAACCGTCTGTGGGAGTTGTTTATGTTAGACTGGTGGGTAAATCTGCTTTTGATGTCTGGACGCAGATTAACTTGACTGTGAATATCATTTGACTAGCGGTTGGTCCGTCCTTGCGGTAGGTCAAGGTGAAGTTTTAAACTTATGCGTTCATTTATTCATTCCTTTGCAACGCGTTAGTGTCGATAAAAAGAAAGAAATTGTGACTTAGGTACTTCTATAGACCAATGACCTATCGTAGCTCAACACTTCTTTTGCACGTCTCTATTGGAGTTCTTTTTTGGGACGATTGTAGTCAGTAAACGTTTTGTCCATTATTTTTACCTGAGAAAAAGCGTGCTGATAAAAGTATCTTCTTGCATTTGTAGTAATTTACATATTTCACATTTCAGTAATTATTTACTTATTCTAAAGGTACATCATATGCCCATATACATTTTAATATCTATCACACCACCTTTTAGTAGAACTCTCAAAACCTGATCGCCTATTGGAATAGCATATTATAAGTGTGTAGCAATACAAACCTACAGCAAAGTTAAAGAGTAGGCCGTTACATATACAATGAAATTACTAGTATTCACCTTACATTATACTCAATGCTTCTCAGTTCAAATATATAAAATTGCAGTAGTTAGTGCACAGTATCAGACTTTGATAAGCTTGTGAAACGTATTGCAAGGAAGTGAGAGAATGACATTATTTCTTTTTCGGTATTTGATTTCAATCTTAGCTGTATCTCATTTGTGTGGGGGAAAAACAAGAAACAAAAGAACTTCATGATATGAAAGTGTTTCGTACCCTGACTTTGCGAGACGCAAGAAAGGTAAAAATGTTAATTCTGCTTATGCGGTCAGTCAATTTTCCTTGTACCGAGAGTAAACATAAAAAAGCAAGCTGTTACACCTTCCAGAAATATGATCTTCCCTTCGATCACGGACGTTTATGAGATCGCACTAGTGCTCCTGTGTTGAGATAATCGAACAAGAAAGTCTTAAGGTAACATATGGCCTCAATCTTTTTCTTAATGAAAAGCGTTTTTGATTTTAACATTTTGTTTAGTCAGTGCTCGAAAAAAAATACACCTACTATATTGGGCATGATTCGTCCATTCAGCCAATGTCACTGCATGTTGGGCACGCCTACGAATATGTATATGCACTCGTGGTCTTAAAGTAAGCCGAGGTTTAGATTCATTTTTTCGCACCCAGTTGACCTATTTTGCATGATTAATACGTCAAGGAAATTGCAATGACAAAGGAATATTAAAGTGGTTGAGAAATGAGATAAATGAAGGAAGCACACATTGACCATAAAATATTATTGTTAAATTTGCAATTTACTCACTAATGCAAACTTCCAGAAAGTGAGAAAACATAACTAATTAGATTCACAAGTAATAAAATAATCAATTTTTCGTCAGTTAACGGTTCTCTTCATTATTTGTTCATTACTGTTTGTGGAGAAAAAGCTTACGTAAAATCTGACATCATCCTTACCATCTAAGGATGAAATTAAACTTGTATTATATTGTATTTGAGCATTTTGAGGAAAGAACCGGTCCAAATCTCATGGAGTGGGGCCCCGAGTGGCCGAGTAATCTAAAGCGCTCTCCGTTACGGATCACTGCCATCTCACCTCTGTCTGCGTGGGTTCTAGTCTAGGATTCGGCCAATGTGGGTATGTGAGAAAGCTTGCCAGTAGTTTCTCGTGGGTCGGTGGTTCTTCCCGGGTTCTTCCTCCACCATTAATACTGGCCGCCATGCATAGCCTATCGTGTGCTGAAAAATGACGTTAAACCCAACAACAACAGCAATCGTCATGGAGTCACCTTTCCCAAAGCAAGAAAAATCATCCTTTTTGTATCGGATGTCTATATAAATAAATAAAAAGGCCCAAAATTCTAGTTCACGCGAATTCTTTCTACTTGGGGGCCCCGAGTGGCCGAGTGGTCTAAAGCGCTCTCTGTTACGGATCACTGCCATCTCACCTCTGCCTGCGTGGGTTCGAGTCTCGGATTCGGCCAATGTCGGTATGTGAGAAAGCTTGCCAGTAGCTTCTCGTGGGTCGGTGGTTCTTTCCGGGTTCTCCCGGGTTCTTCCTCCACCATTAATACTGGCCGCCATGTATAGCCTATCGTGTGCTGAAAAATGGCGTTAAACACTACAACAACAACAACAAATCTTTCTACTTGTATTTTCTGTGTAATTTTCCGGTTCAAGTAATAATAAATAAGTTTACATTTGAAATCCACATCTAACAAATCCAAACGAGAGTTGTGGTAGTTCCAGAAATCCCAAACAGCTCAGAAAACATTCCGTAGTTGTTTTTAATTTTAGAATGACAAAAAATCTCACCATTAAGATGAAACTTTCATACAATCTGAGACTGTAAAAACCCCTCCCCAAGCATAAGCCTGTAATGACCGAAAGGTTCACGTGCTATTGGTGAGGAAGTCGTTTTGTTGTGATATACTATACAAAATTATACATTATAAATAATAACTACACTATAAAAGATGGAGAAAAAAATTAATGGAAAAAAGCTGATATAAAATAAACGCTCTCTCATTTCGCTCTATTGTTTTTATTTTGTTTCATAAAACACCCTACTCCGAGTTTCCTCTTACCCTTTCCACCCCATTTTTGATATCTATGCCGACACCAAATGGTGTCGGCGAAATCCAGCTTATCGATGGCAGTGGACACTGACCATACATCCCAACATCAATGTCCAAATATCAAAAATGGGGTGGCAAGGGTAAGAGGAAACTCAAACTAAAAACACCCCAAACTGTGCTCTAGCACAATATGTTGTAACTTGTATATCTCAGTCGAAATTTAAAGTTAATAGCAAGTATATATTGCAGGTGGGATTGGAAGATTTTTTATGTTTCTGGTATTCTATGTCCTTTCTCTCTCTCTCTCTCTCTCTCTCTCAACATTGAAGAAATCATGAAACTTACCGTATGTACTCGCTTATAAGATGAGCCTAACTGCAAACAGCAGAGAAGGCGATGTGCTGTAGCATAATGCGTATGCAGATCTGGTTCTGTGTTGTGTGTTCCACTGATAACTCTTTAAAAAAAAAAAAAACTACACAGGCCCAGACCTGCAGGTGCATTATGCTACGGCAGATCGGGATCTCTGTTGTTCGCAGTTGGACTTATAAGCGGTAGTTTCGGCATCCATTAAGATACAGATCTAGAATTTGTAAAACAAATAAAAACTTGTAATTTCTACAATTGTGTCCGAAATAGAAACTTGTATTTTCTACAGTTGTGTCTGAAATAGAAACTTGTATTTTCTACAATTGTGTCTGAAATAGAAAATTGTATTTTGTACAATTTTGTCTGAAATAGGACGAGTTTCCTCCTCTTCTTATACTAAATGCTTGAGCTGGATGTTGACCGATGCATATCCACACAGTCGTATTTATAGGAATAGAATTACAATTTCAACATTACGTTTTGCATAGTTATGCAGTGTAAAAGTTAAATGTGGTGTGTTAGTAGGTCAGAACGGTATAATTCTTAATCACGTAGCCATTCAAAATGTGTTAATGATAGTTTCCTATTGTTAAAGAAATTAATATAATGCTGAACTTAGGACCTTCCTCTGCCCTTCCATTCTCATCTTCTTGCAAACCTATTAGCAACTTTGAACCCGAAAAGGTTTGGAAAAAAATGTTTATACCGTACCTGTCATTGTCTGCACCACTTATAAATGTCCACATTCTAATTTACTTGATGATCACTTTTCTGTTTTATTGTCTCGCGGCATTGTTTTATTTGTACGAGACTGGATGCGAAAGATACACGTTGACTCAGAATTGCTGACTTTTGTGACTCGCTAAAACCAAGGTCAGCATTTATATAAACATTATCATACGCATGCGAAGATATTAGCACAGTTTCATTACAGATCTTAAACTATATTCCTAAAATTATAAGTTTTAAGCATATTTTTATCATTTGGTTGTCAACTATTAATTCTAAGTGAAGATTCAGCAGCCCAAATATAAACATTCAAAACTCTCTTGTTTTATTGATAAAGAAAGTTTTAGATATCCTCAAAGTAGAGCAGTGGTCTCAAACTCAAACCACCCAGAGGGCCGCATGAGGACATTTTTTATTGAGTAACGGCCAAGCCACCTTTTTATCTCTCATGACACCTTGTGGCGCCAATCATTTTGCTGGCCACAAGATATGGCTTGGCGGTCCGCGTGTTTGAGACCCCTGAAGTAAAGTAATTACTCAAATATTCTATTGTCCAATCTTAGAAGTATAGAGATTTTTTCCTTCATCCTTCCTGCTGATCCTAACTCTGGTTATTGAGAACAGGTAACAAGTATGAATGACAGAGTGCAGTTTTCTTGTAAAACATAGAAAAGTATTGTTCTCTTGGAAAAAAGGACAGACGGGCGGACAGATTAATAAGCTCATTCACAATGCTGTCCAAAAGCAGCTTCATCGATTCAGGTTGATCAATGAACACATATTCCTACGCATACATGCAGATTCAAGTTTACCGCTCCGGTGGCCTAGTGGTTAGAGCGTCCGCATCGGATGCGGGAGGTCGTGGGTTCGATCCCCGGCCGAGTCATACCAAAGACTTACAAAAAACGCTCAGCATTAAGAGGTTAGTGTTAGGACTGATCGGCCTGGTGTCAGGATAATGTGACTGGTTGGGACATCATGCTACATGTCTGCGGCATGATGCCCCAGTGCAAGATATCACTATAAACTGTCACACTGCAGACATCGTAGCGATATGACTGAACTTTTTTTAAAGCTACGTTAAAAATCCAAATGACACACACACACACACACACACACACAGGTCTAAGTTTAAGATCGACCATCTGTAGTCTCATTGGCAAAAGAAGGTTTATTGTTTCCACATTATCATAGATGCTTACTACTTTTAATTATTTACATCAAAACACATTGGACCGTAATTCTTTCAACGTGTATTCATCCAAAACACATCGGACTATAATTCTTTCAATGTGTATTCATCCAAAACTCATCGGGCTGTAATTCTTTCAATGTGTATTCATCCAAAACACAGCAGACTGTAATTCTTTCAATGTGTATTCATCCAAAACACAGCAGACTGTAATTCTTTCAATGTGTATTCATCCAAAAATACATCGGTCTGTCATTCTTTCAATGTGTATTCATCCAAAACACATCGGACTGTAATTTTAAATGTGTATTCATCCAAAACACATCGGACTGTAATTTTAAATGTGTATTCATCTTAACATTCATGACACATTTAATAACAAACAAATTAGCATCAGGTAACTGCGGCAATTGCAGTTCAGATAGATCAATATGATGATTTCAGACATGCCGTTACATTAGCGTCCGTTTACATGAGCGTTAGTCAAGATTTTAGACCCTGACATGCCAATCAATTATAAAGAATGATCAATGTCTTTTGTTCTAGATTTTGACCTACGTCAAGTGCAAATGCACTTTATTTTCCTCAGTGGAAACATTCCTATCCCAGCGTTGGTATAGGCAGCTGACCGTGAATACGTACTCACAAGGTGACTCAATGTGTCCTCTGGAAAGTCAGCCATGTGGTTCGGTATATATTTTAACGTTTTAGTTACCTTCTTATCTTCTATTTCACGGTGATAATATACCATTATGGACAAGGTTGTATGAACGGGACTAAGGTACATCTCACATTTGTAATAATATCCATGCTAACACAATGTACCGTTACAAATCTATTTAATTCATCCAGTCATAAAGCACTTTTATAGAAGTACGAGTGGTATGACTGTGTAGAAAGCAATTGATATCATTTCATTCCCATGACGTTCGATTAAAACTCAACATTGAAATATCATACACTTTACCATAAACGACTGAATAACGTGATATTGATTTGTGTATAAAGTTCTCGTCAAGCACTCACAAAAGAAGGGTTTTTCGTTGTTGTCGTTGTTGTTGTTGTTGTTGTCGTTGTTGTCGTTGCTGTTGTTGCTGATCTTGTTGTAGTTTTTATAACATAAGAATTGATAAAATAAAATCAATCTAATCTGGAACCATTGATTGCGACACTCCTTTTGTCCTTGTCTCATAGGTAAAATCTCCACAAATCTTCCGATCATGTTTCACTTTTGATAGCTGAAATCTGGAAAAGAAGTGGCCTTGATTTTCAAAATGTTCTTCTCTCATCTGTCTAAGGCATTCTCATTTTTGTACAAATTCTGGGATCTTAATGCCGGTTGTTTGTGCCGTCATATTATGAATACAGATGATCAAAATAATAGTATCAGTTAAAACCACCAAGGGCTCTGCCTGCCCATCTGAAGCAGTATTGATATACGTAACAAAAGATTAATATTAACTATGAAACACTGATTTAACAGGGTTATCTCTCAGTGCGTCATTGACTCATTCTCCATCAAAGTTGCAGCAATAAAAACTAAACTGAAATATGGTTCTTACCAAAACTATAGCCCTGCAGCAAATAATTACCATTTTTGATTGTGAAACTTAATTGACATTTCTGCACTAAGACAGACACATATAAAATGAACATGCCATTTATCCTGCAAATTACCATTTATCACATTCAGTGAGCAATATAAAGGACCCTTCATCCTTTGTTGCATGCTTTTCTATGTGAAAACGATCTTTGATTAAAACGATAACATTTGCATCCACATAAGTTAACATGCCTCGCAACTGCAGACAGTCTTGATTATATTCAGTTAACGATTATCTAAAGCAGACGATACAGGTTCCAGTCCATGCGTTAACGATTATCTAAAGCAGACGATAAAGGTTCCAGTCCATGCGTTTGATAAAGAATACACTCAAGCTTAGAGCCATGTATTTCATTTTTTCGAAGTGCTTTTGAAGATTTTGTACAAGTGGAAAAGGAACTATTATAACACCGAACTAATATTGTAAGCCACAAACTTACTATTATTGATGTGCATAACATAATCGATTGATATTCACAGTTTGCTGAAATTATGCATAATTTTCCCGTTTAATTTTATTTCTTTAATAAAAAAAGTTCACCTCTTTCTCTCTATCTATCTCCTTAAGATAAGGACAGTTTCTCTGTTGAAATGGCGTCATGTATAACCTTATAATGGCATTATAAATGGTACCAATAATTACCTAATATGTCTTGTTGTGCATGTTACTCTAACATAATGACCGTTTCTTATAAACTGTTTAGGTATAACGACTCAGATTCCAAAATAATGCATAAGCTATGAGTCGAAGTATGTAAATATTAGCTGAGGATCGTGTGTGCGACATCTATCTGTGTGTATCTATATCTATATCTATATGTGTGTATCTCTCTCTCTCTCTCTCTCTCTCTCTCTATATATATATATATATATATATATATATATATATATATATATATATCGATAACTATCTCTATATTTATCTCTCTATCTATATCTATCTCTATATCTATCTCTATCTTTCTATCTATCTATATCTATCTCTATATATCTCTCTCTCTCTATCTATATCTATCTATCGATAACTGTCTCTATATCTATCTCTCTGTCTATATATATCTATAATGATGATAATAATAATTATAATGGTAATGGCGTGTAGCAGTTTGATAAAAATTATGACCGTATTTAATACAGGAATCACATTCCTTGAACAATGGCGTGTTTGCAACGTCAAAGATAAGATCATACACTATTTTGCCTAAATGCGTCGTACAGATTTTCAAAGAGGCTGTTGTATGATTTTCCAATTAAATATCTGGAGAATCTTGATAAATAAATCGAGCTGGTAATTACCTTGGGACAATAACAATGCAAACTTGGTGAAGCTACTAACAAAAAGCGTGAACAATCATTGTATAATATTGTGTAAGAAAATTTCATGTCACTGCCATTCAGTGAAGACATTGAAATGAGTAGTGAAGATAGCGATGAGAATGAATATAACAGATACCTTTTATAAAAATAGGACAATAGCATTCACACTAGCCAACCTTCAGAGTATTCCGAACGCAAACAATGGAAGAAATAATGTGAGCTATTTCCAAGTCTGATTGAGCGAAAACCGTAGATGACATATACAATTACTGGAACACTTTTGATATTGTAGGATACAAACGTGCTATGTCTGGCTGTGTTCGAGTTGGCAAAATGCCAGGTTATATGACATTTGAACTGAAACCGTCCTAAGAGAAATTCTATCCTGGTTTGTAACAATTTTTAATGATGAATCCAAAACTAACAAACCTGTTTATTTTCCAAACCCTCTATGATATTTTAAGCTATCATTTGGATTATCCGCCTCGCCTAATTATTCAGATACCACCGTATGTACAGGAGGAGATAAAAAGGCGGAGACTGGAAAATTTAACTAATTCAAGAAAGTTATATATTGTAAAATGCAAATTATGCGGCACAGCATGCAGTTATAGACACTCCAAGTAACATTAGCTCACGTTTTGTGATGATCTCGGTGCCCGACAGTGTATTAAATGTGAACCGAAATAAATTCGTATAACCAGACCATAAGGAACTGTTCGCGAGTATTATCGTGCAAAGACTTATGGGATCTATTATTGTAGAAAACCCCGAAAAAGTCATCGATAGAAAAGTCAACGAATTAAATACCTAGGATCGAAACGAGTGCAGTTCATGATCCTGGTAAACTAAAAGCAACACCACAAATATTAATTAGTTATGACCATGAGTTTTCTTTATAGTCCAACATGCAGACAGCGAAACAGTTGAAGCAATCCTCGAGAAAGCATGGAGTACTGATTGCAAGCAGTATGAAAAACATGACATACTTGTAATGTGAGAACTTCTCTAGAGGCGCTACTTTTGTCTGTGAAGCGACTTTGCAAAATAGCAGCGCAGTATAATATCAAGGTTTCTCCACGAACCAAGCAGGCTGAACTAGCACAGGTACTTGGCGATGAACAAGAGCGCCACCGTAGTACTTCAGCTGTTATAATCACGGAGGCTGCCGCGAAAGTATGCCGTTTCAAAGACACTGAGTTTAAGTTACATAAACTCACATAAACATCGTAGTAGTTTTATAAGATAAGAATCCGAGCTAAGTAAAGAAGCTTTAGATTTTTGAGAGTCTTATCGTGAAGATGAGTTCCGAGGATCGCCCACGCACGTCTAAAGTTAAGACGGAGATTGTTTTTCGTGTGCATTTGATTATGAAGCTTAGCCGTAACAATGAGATGTGTTTGAAACCACAAGCCCGTGGATTTATAATAGTTATCGCGTAATCTTAAATCGTTCAAAACCCACCGCGACCATTACTGAGGAAATCGATGAAGCGTTTAAACAGATTCTTGAGACGCTGAAAAATTACATCAGAGTAGGGTTAGGATGACTGTGCAGATACGTGGAAGTTTAACAGCATATTTCCCCTTTGAAGCCTTTGTGATACTGAGACACTAAAGTACGTTCTGCCACGCCTAGTGATCAACGTCAAAAACAAAGACAATCAATATTACGAACTTGAGATTTTGTCTGCGTTACCGACTGCTTAAAATAACACAATCGAACCTCGAAAGTATAAACAATACCTGTGTGAACTTTAGTTTGGTAAGATCGAATTTCCTGCAAACGTTACAAATCAACCCTGATATCCTTGTTTATGTATTTGCTAGGAATAAAGAACTTCAGCAGCGACTGGACAAGCCATACACATGTGCAAGCATTTAATATGGATTTGTGTTGTTACATTGTCCAGATGCGTGGTATCATTATGTGTTTAAAACAATGCCAGAACCTTGCAAAAACATTCTAAACTTTACATCGGTGCAAAGAAAAAAAAAGAGGTTTCCCTATACTTTCTACGTGAATTTCGAACGTTCCTGTGGACGCCAATCCAGAGATTCAGTCATATACGACGTCAGTTTCTAAACAATTTCCATTGGGGGTTTGTTACATTATTATAGATGTCATGGAGTGACTCAGCCACTAATGTTAAATTATGGCCAGGACTCTTTTCAGGTGGTTTTTTTTTTTAAATCGCTCGATGTTACAGAGAAATGCATCCGACAAAGGTTCTCCTCGTCAGCAGAGAGGCTTGTAGCCCGTGATAACACAAGAGAGTTATCCTTGTCCAGTCATTTCTGGATCTGTAATGGTCCGTTTGGGACTGATGACAACGTACGCGATCACTGTGATATCACTGGTGGGTCTAGAGACACCGCGCTCAGAGCATGCAATCAACAGTTCCGAATTTTACCAGGTAGATCAAAACCTCCCGTGGCGTTTCGTAACCTGCGTAGGTATGATGGCCGCCTGGTTATGCTAGGAATCTCAGCAGCATCAAAGGCGCTAACAACTGTAATCCTAACAACATGGATACAATGCATGACGTTTTGGTTGGGTCAGCTGCAATTCATGGACTCGTTAACAAACTTCCTTATTAACCTCATTTTATAATTACTCGTAGATACTGTGGCGCAAAATATAGACATTTGCCATGCGCTCGGGCAAAGGGATCTATCCCTACTAAAGCATTATATACTTGGACAAGCATTTATAATCCCAGTTGTATCCGATCGAGGCACTCCATTGGTCGTTGTCTTACGAAGGTATTTTTGCGATTGACTACATGCACGCGAAATGATGTCTGGCCTTTGTTTGGTTATGTTTGAAACTTTCCGTGATACTGCCATGAGAATATACAAGCTAGACCCAGCTCACTATTTCTCGTCACCAGGAATAGCATGGGATGTACTTTTGTCAGAAACAAACATAGATATGGAACTGTTGGCCGTGATCGGTCAACATGCAAATGTCAGTCATTGACGGACATAACTCAGTTACATTAAGTAAACAATCTGTATGCAATGATGCAGACTATGCCTGTCGGATATTTTACATGGTTCAATCTCACATTTGCAGATATAGGTGGGTAGGATCATAACAGCGACATCACATACTTTTATAAAGTTGACCTGGAATGTCACGGCGAGCTGCAAAACACACATAATGATCATCCACTGGCCCAAAAGCGATGTCATGATACCAATGTGGAACGTTACTGATTCCGGTAGAAATTATACGGAGAGTATTAGGCTGGCACCAAACCTAATAATGAAGAAAATTTACGTGGTCCACATACGAAACCTCCATCAATATTTACGTCTGGGAATGCATGTCAACAAAGTGCACCGAATATTTATCTTCAGTGTCTCCATTCATCAAGATGAACATTGATCTGCTCACAGACACTACTAAAGAATTTGAAAAGGAGTTTTTTTTTTAAAACTCACTAACAACGCCGTTTTAAGGAAAACTTTGGAACACTATGCATTGACCTTTTTCGGAACAATGAGCAACATAATAACATACAATATCAATGAACGATTGCGTTATACAACAAAGGATATTTAAGATCGTTATACAGATCGTCGACACAGGCAAAGAACAGACCAATAAAACATGGTGACATGTTTCCAAACTCGGCTCGCGTGCCAATCATTGGCCTTGCAGCATCCGGGAATACTCGATTGTTCCTAAATGTGTTCATTAAATAGATAACGTGCAATAGGCTGTATCGGATTGCATTCTTTGACGATAAGCCTTGTTATGAAGTACTCAAGAATTTTCAGGTCGTCATCGCTCACCATTCCTTTGTGATTGACGACCTTAACACGTGAGCAAATAAATATGTTGTGCACTAAGATATAATGCTTGAATACCAATACATCTCCGCGAGAATATTTTTCCGACGCCAAAACAATCAAACAGACGTGGCCTATGTGATACAGTGAAACTCACACGTATCTAAAGTGGCCCAGGACAACTGCAACATTTTGGTGGTATTTCATGTCGTTGACGCTCATGGTCCCTTAAACATTCTTCGGGGTTCGGTATTCTGCCGACCAGTCATGGGATGAGTTTCTGAATAGTCTGCGGATGTCAACCAGGTTCCACATAGCTTCCTCACAACTGAATTGATATATGGGTTGCACAAGTATTGTGCGGCTTTGAACAAATCCAGTTAAAAGCGTCATAAATGTTTACAATAATGAAAACTGCAATCGACGTCATATTACAATATGCTGACCGACGCCGCAAATCATCACCGGATTGACGGAAACCTCTTTGCGGTAAGAGAGATGTCCGTGAACGCGTCAGAGATATGTTTGCGTACGGGAAGACCTCACAGCAGGTTTTGAACAATCGTTTTCACCAGTGACAAAACCCATGCGCGAAACCCACGAGACAAGTCTAAAAGCTGGCTGGAACTACATCCGCTATGATTGGAACAAATGCATAACTAGTTCCCGTTGTTAGGACAGCCCGATCCATTTAAAAGGTTCCAGTTCAAATTAAGCACTCAGAGGTGGCCAGGGTTGAAGAGGCAAAAGCGCCTCCCGAGGGTAAGTCAATGATTTTACAGCTTAAAATTATCTAATGAGCTAGCAGATCGAGGAGGAGTGTGTCATACAATTTCTTGCTTCTTTTCCCAGCTACGCAAAATATTAAGCAAGTGAACCATATATGAAATGTATCGATAAGGCGATAAGGTAGCACTTGCAAATTAGGTTGTATTGGTATATCGGGAGAGGTTAAGAAATCCTGCTATATTAGGGAAAGACAGAAAGGAATTTCGCGACAATATCAATAATAATAGGTGTCGACTAGTGAGACCGGATCCGAAAAGGTGAAGGTATTATGTATATTGTTAATTGTGCGAGCGCACACCATGAATTTTTGCACGGGTAAAAAACGTTCGTGGTGCCGTGTTCGCGCTAGTAAAAACAAGTCAGAAGTCATCAATGAGGCCGCATAAATTTGTCAATTGTTGTTCACCAACAGCATCATGAACGCAGGGACGTTTATCTTCTTAATGCACTGAGTCACTGAAGACTTTACTGATTTTATATACCAGTGATGATGAGTTCTGAGACGATTCACGTGTGACGCGAAGTCCACGCAACGATGCAGCGTGTCTTTGTAAATACAACCCCGAGCATCAACTCAGTGATTACAATCTCATGAACGGAACCAGAATTTCATGCAGTCTCTCTGACGACAATCTCAGCGGGGCAACCCCGCACACTTTAGATCGCATTATCATCGGTGAGCATATATCGCAGTTGGCCTAGTATTCAATCGCATCCATTCGAGAGCTTCAAAGTGAATAACTCTCTCGAATTTTCGGGAAAGGTCGAAGAAGAAAGAACCTAGAATGTTATTAGACTTCCCACGGATGCGTAGATGATTAAATTCATCAATAACAACATCTGACGAGAAATTTCGTTGGCGACCCACAATGACTCATAATTTCATACTCTAACACAAGCCCATACTCTTCTCTGCCATATCGATTAAATCTTCGCAGTATGAGGTGGCATTGCACCGACACCGTTGACAATAATTCTGGATTCCGTAGATAAACGAATCTCACGCAAATAATATAATATTGCGACAGACATTCTTAGGATTATCTGAACCATTCGTGTTAATTTGACCGGTTATGTCATATGCAGTAGTTACAAAAGCGGGATTTCTTCAAGCGTAACCTCTCAGAATTATACATTTTTTTTTGTTCGCCCCAAATTTTCCCCGGGTACTCTGCTCTCAACTAATGACATAGAACATGTGTATCTTCCATGCAAGATTACTGGTTGAATAACCTTCGTTTCACACTTATGGCACTTGTATTAGGACATCTTGTTCTTGAAGCATTAGATGCACTTGAGAGTTCACAAACCCCGTAAACACTTATTGATTTTACATTGTCATTTAGGAGCTACGTTTGATAGTATAGAAACTCCCCGCTGTCATTTACAGGCGCGAAGTCATGGCAAACCGACACGACACCCACACTGAAAAGATTAGGTGTGCCACTAAAGCGGATCTGATTCAAAGTTACCAGCAGTGTTACTGTTGACGTCGGCCCGTGCGAGCTTGCGATTTTCCAAGATCAAAGTGGAAAATTGCAAACAATCAACATGGACATTAAAGATGTTGTTTGAAGCCGAAATATTCCATAGCAAAAGCCCTGGACGAAATAAACTGAGAAATGGGGAATCAGCGACTCTGTAGTGTTCATGATCTCCACCCAAACATATGTCATATATCAACAATACTGATGCTGCGATGCTAACAGCCACACCATCACCACCACGCATAGTAGTTTCATTTACAGGATACCAATAAATGATGATCAGCTAAGAAGGGACAAATATCTTTGGTTGCTAGAGATGATATTCAGTTTGAAGCATTCCACATATATCTATCGGGATATTAAACAGTCTTTGATGTTTAAGGTTTGCTATCACGTATACTCGATGGATTCTGAAAGCAATAACGATGGGGTGGTATATTGGGTGATAGGCGATAACACCATTGATGACAATTAAGTTCCGCTTGTTTATGCATATCTGCGTGAATACTTTATTACATGCAATGAAATATAATCTACAAGCGAGTCAAATAAAAATCGACCGCTGTGACCACCCTCGTGTTAGAATACCAATACGAAGTCAGATTCGATTAATTGCATTAGCACGAGAAAATGCCCAGTTGACTACTCAGGAATTGTTTTCAGAAGGATACAGTGGAATTAACCGAGAAACCAACAGCGGTAAAATTCCCGTTAAAGATAGATATCGAACCATCGACATTGACTCTGCTAGGAAAAGAAGGACCTCAACTGACATTCACCAAAGACACTTCTCTGTGTAACATTTTTTTTTTATTATTGGTGGGGGGACAAAAACTGTTGAAGATACACAGCAAGGTCGTAATCCATCTACAATGAGATAAACGTGGCGCTAAGTCCTCAGACTGCACCATCGCCGGAGGTAATGAATATTCCCCAAGAAGAGATTTCTATGATTGCATCGCAATAGGACAAGGAAAAAATGTTTGGTCGGAGGTTCGTAACTAGCATAGGCATACCAGTCGGACTTGCTATTGACGTTATATCAGTTGTAACCGGTGAGATTAGCGGCACTGGTCTTTATTTAGAACTTCTAGAGGCGGCACAAAGGAGTATCACCTGATGTCTATCGAAGATAAAACGATTACCTTGCGGAGTTCGAAATGATGATTTTTGAAATGGAAAAACCACATACGTCTTCGAGCGCAAAGTCGACTATTACTGTGTGTGTGGAAAGCTCCGCTTCCCAAACTAAATAATTTCATTTTAAAACGACAAAGTACATAACTGCAAAGAAAAAAAGAGTGCCTTCTGCCACACATTATTGTTGTAATACAATGCCTGCATTGTTATATTTCTGAAAAAGAAGTACAAGAAATATATGGAATGAGCCAACTAGATTATATCAAATATTGAATACTCTCAAATACTGCCCAGCTGGCTATGCAAGCATATGCAGCCAATAATTGATAGTATTAGGTTAATAACAGCGTCTGATATCGACAAAAAAATCCAACTCATATTACTGAGAGTCCTCTGAAAATAATGAATGGATTCAATGTTACGTTAGATGAAATTTAAGAGTTGAATAAAAAAATATTAGATGATATTGCAAAATCTCACAACACAGTAGGCGGACGCTTTACTGCAAAAATCACGTACCATTTATGGTACAGCAATGGTCAAAGGGAGGATAAAGATTGAAAGAAGAATTGAGGGGATTTTATGACAAGAAATCGAGGAAGAACTGACTGGATAAGGCAACTCGTAAAATGGTTAGTTTACGATTAGGTTGTGCCAACTGGCCGACGGGTCAGTGTACCAAACATAGCGTGACCGGTCGGTGTTCAAATAGTTAATCACAGGTAGTCCACGGACTGGTCAGTGAACAGATATAATGTAACCGGTCGGTTTATTCATCATGCGAGCATTTATGCAAATCATGGTCATAATAAATAATCGGGTATGTGTTTGTTTACGTGCATATAACGCCTGTGGTGGTTTTGTAGTTATCTCAGAAACGCGAGAAGCAGTTTGGCATCTGATCGAGGTCTTCTAAACCTACACGACTTTCTTCTCGCTTGGCGTGCCTCGTGGTAACTTCACAAGCTGAGGGGAGTTCTCACCAGGACAAAGTCATGAGGTGGAGGTGGCAGGCTGTGAGCCATATCAATACCTTATATTCAAAACTTTTATTATCATACTACTACAATTTCAAATTGTATGCAGGCGATACGAATGCCGCTGTCATATAATATTGGGAAGCATAGTTTATCTAGTAGTTTTGGCGCTGCGAAATATATTGCATTATCATATAGGTAACTGCGTAGTTACCTACACTTGAAGGACACTTATGCAGCCAATGGCCATCGTAATAAGGAAAACAAAAAACATGGGATGACCTACAGATTAATGTGTCTGCTACTTTCTCTGTCGTCATGCCATCATGCCATGTTTCGTACATTGCATTATTATAATTACGACGCAGAATGCTCTAAATTATTAATTAGTGATGATGATACGTATAATGATTACTTTGTTATTCAACATTTATGTGCCAAAATGTATGACACAGAACATGTAATCTGAAATTCGAAAACAAAGTCGTGGTGTATTCTAATCATTGGTAACATTTTTGCTTTCATTTACAGTAAGACTTAATTCATATCAGGCTCTTTTTGGAGGATCATTATCAGTAGCTCGTCCCAAAACTGTTTCCTAGTGCACATAAAGTAGTGACGTACGTACGCAGAATTCGGATTTCAACAAAATACCATTAATATGGCACTGATTCGGTGTGCTTGTTTTATTCTAATTGATACAAAATATTACGATTTTAATTTCAGATATAGTGTAGAATACATGAGTTGTTTTACATGAAGACAAAGTTCTCTCATCACTTTTATACAGAAGGGAGAACAAAATATTAAATAAATATATTAAAACGTTTATTTCACGGATGGCTTAAATGTGGGTTTTGAATTGAACATAATCTTTAGTTGCCGTCTTAAAGACAAGATTTCTCTTAATTTCGATTTTTTTGGGGTATATTACCTCTAAATGTTTTAGAGTGGAAATAGGAGGAAATATAGGAAGTGTGGAAATAGGCCCGGCAACATTTAACTGTAAGAAAATAGACTTACACATCCACCTACAAGCACAGGCACATACACCGAATGAGCACGAGCGTTCATATGAGGTGGCCGGAGCAACACGATTTTATAAGTATATGAATAGATACTTATATAAAGACATTGTTAATAGCAGGCGCAGACATAAAGGGAAGTCGCTGTGCTAGTTTCTTAAGGAATATATCAGTTTTGTTAACCAATACACTCTTTTAGGAATCAAGGAATTTCAACCAATTTCGATATTTTACTTCTCTAGTAGTCGCTGAAAACTCGAGAAAACATCACAGATTATGAATGATGGCTAATAAGTAGAACACAAACCCTGTGATTAGCTGAACAAGATGCCGCATTGACTTGCTTGTACTAAATACTGGAATAAATCAGGCAAACATGTATGTCGTATTCTGCGAAAAACAAAACTGTTCCATCAGTGATTGAATGCTTTTTCTGTCTTGGTCGTGCAACCCGAGATTTATTTAGTCTGTTATTTTTGTTATTTATTTAGTCTGTTCTTTTTGTTATTTATTTAGTCTGTTCTTTTTATTTTCTTCTTTTGTCCTCAGGCTCATTAATATGAGGACAGTAATTTTACAGAAATTATTTACAAGTCAAGGGTGATTTATTAAAGATACTTGTCAGGAGCTCCTGGTTACAGAGTGGTCCAAGTATTTGCCTTTACAGATCATTGACATCTCACTTGCTTCCGTGTGGGTTCGATTCTCAGTTCGAACAACGTGGGCATGTGAGAAACCGTGTCAGTGTATTCCCGTGATTTGCTCGTTCTTCCCGACATTTTTCGGGTTCTTCCTCCATCAAATATGCTGGCTTTATCATCATGTATTGAAAAATGACGTTTAACTCCTATGGCCACAAGAGTAATGGTCTATGAATGTTTTTCATTCTTTAAAATGCAAGTTCAGTTGAAGCCGCGTATTGAGAAATATAATTTCTTAAATTTGTCGCATTTGTCAGTCCCATAATCCACATTTTCCGTTTGAGTACATATACAGCAATAAGAAACGCTATGTTAGTCGATCAGCATGTGCCAAAGAACAACATTTTGATATAATTGACCGTCTTAAAAATTCGTACTCGTAGAAGCGGATTAATGAAATCATACTGTACGCTGAGTTCAGCTCACAATTAAAAGATCATTTAGACTGAAACACCAGCATTATTTCATTAGGTTCAAGAAACAGTTGTATCAAAGAACATCACATAGCGTCACTGTAGTGATGAAAGCAACTTACGAATATATGCGATCAAACACTAATGAATAAAAGGTTCCTAATCTATTTTAATAAAGCCAATCCTTACATTGGATATAACATATTCAGAACTTAAATGCAATGCCAACTAAGTAATGAATTATTCAGTCTAATTATAATTTATTTCTATACAAGTATATATTTTAACCGAGTATCGAAAAATATTGGACCCGAGGTCATGTGGCACTGAATGCCCGAGTGTTGTTTTATTTAGCCTTTGCCAGAATTAGTTCATCGAATACGGGTACTTCGTTACCAAATTAGGAATCGGTGAATATTTTTACGTATTTACGTCAATACAGCCGAACTGACCAGTAGCAAGAACGCTAAACTAACGGGGTTATTTATGACGTACATACTACGTGTAATTATAGCCTTTGCATAAGTGTACGGTATTTTACATTCCAGAAGAGAAAATCTTGTATATTTTCCATTTATTATGACTTAAAACCTGGCATTGCATGGTAATAGGTAACTCCTTCAGTTTCTATATCAGCCATATGGCAACGACCGTGTAATATAACTAGCACACAATATTAATTTTTAAAATTGTACTTTTACGAAGAACTTTCCCTTATAACCTAATTCTATATTTTTACATAGGGTTTGTATCAAAAAACAGCACCAGGATCTCTTGTTAGTTATAATACATATTATACAAAACATCCTAAATAACATCAACATTGTCATTTTTTAAAAAGTACAATCCCAGAACATGTTCTTGCAATCGCTGCGGTATTATTCATGTCAAAGTCCATCCTCAAAAGTACAGTTCTTAATCATTCCCAAAATTAGCGAGACAAAGGTATGCATTATTTTTTTTTAGACACGCACAAAGAAACAGCTTAAGAAAATAGCGTATCCTTTATAATTTCAGTTGAAATTGAAATTCTTGAAATCTCTACAAAGTAGATACAGTATTCAATCATTTAGATCCGCAAAAAAACAAATGAAAATAGCCTTTTGGTATTAAACAAAAGAATTAAATATATGTTTACCATTCACAGAGTATTATTTATGTCCTATTTTACGTCAACCTGAAATTATTGGAGGATGGTAGAAGAGTATTTACTCATCAAAATTACCCTTTAATAGGAGATTAGGATGTCAGCGAACATGATTTGTGACATGAAAAACTACCGTTGTGTTAGGTGTTAAGGAACTAAATAAGCTAATGTGCACATAGTCTCTTCAGTCAGAGCACAGACAGTTAGATCAAATTACAGCTGTATTACGACGCAGAAAAATAAATTAATCTAGTATCAATGAAAGTTATGTGTACTGGAAACCAAATGCCAACGTGTTTACTTGTTTGTTAAGACAAAGAAATGAGACTGGATCGATCTGCTTATAAAGAAGAATCTATAAAAAGGCTCACAGCAATTAGTTCTTCCATGAATTTATGTGAAAGGGAAGGTATAGTCCTACAACGTAAGACACATCACTCGATAGTTTTGTTGTGGGGGGGGGGGGGGGGCTGGGTCTTACAGTCTAACTAACGGCGCTGTGTAGCGTGTTTTGATGTCGACTAACAGTAAAGAAAGTCAAGTTTTCAGAAATATCACACAAACTGGCAACCAAGATCGTCGCTTTTCTACAAAGTAAAGTTATAATGTTTTTGTGAGACTTTACTTACACTGATGTCTTTTCTGTAATAAATTCAAATTCTTACAAAAGATATTGACCCGTTTTCAAATTTCGTTGGCCTACATTTCAGCTGGCTGGAAAGCGATGGAAGCCGGGAATGCCAAAATCGAGTTAAGTTGAAATACTATTCTTTAACGAAAGGAATAAAAATATATTATGCTTATTGGAACTGGAAGCAACGTTCCGTTTTATTCCAGAAACATATCCCTCACATGAACATACTTAAACATACTTCGGCATACCTCGACTACCGTCGCATTGCAACAAATTCAAATGTATGTCAACAGAACATGAAAATGCGTCCATTTGCTAGTGTCATTTTCATTCCGCCGTGATAAAGACAGCACAGTAAGTATATTTATTACATATAAATTAGTGAAAGAATATCGATATAGGCTGCCAAATGTGTGAGATCTTCCTGAAACTTTAAGTACTTGTTCCGATGTCAACCGACATCGGAACACGCTATACAAGCCCGTTATTTGGATAGGAAGACATAGCACTAAAACAGAAACAACATGTGCTATGTCTTACATTGTAGGACTATGGGAAGGTATTATTACAAACGAACAAAATATTGGTATACAGAACACTTTGGTAAAGCAAATGTTTCATACATGCATCGTTAATTTTATGCGAGAATACGTTCATTTTAAACTTGAGTGCGTGAAAACGGGCAACGCTTGTAAACAGAGCTCCCCCATGGCCTTTGACACTAGGATTCCTGGACCATCAATCTGCAGAATTTAGGAGGTGAAAAAGAACATTTGGGAGTTTGAGAAATAGTCAATCAATGGGCGTAAATTCATTACTGAAGGCAAATAAAAAATTTTTTTTATCGTAAATCTTATTGGCTTAAACATTTACTATATTTTGGCTTCATGTTTGTATAAATAACCTGCTGAAGTTTGAGATAATACATGACTTCATTAACAACATGTGTCCACCGTGAGTTACTGCACGTCAGTATGACGAACATTCTTAACAGATTAGGTGTCCAAAACAAGCATTGGAAATTCCAGGATACGGTGGAAAAACTTACATACCTCAAATAACAGCCATGAATTTCGTGTATGATGAACACGTTTACTGATTCTCCAAAATTGAAGTAAACAGATTGTTGCAAGGAAAAAGGTTCCCATACTTACACCAAAAATAGTTCGGGTATCTTCTTCCTTCCTGTATCCCTGATTATAGATATGGAGATGGTATAAACCCTGAAACCCTCTCAGTTTCTCGCTCTTTTGAAAATCAGTCATGACGTGATACATAAGTTGGCTTATTGGTCGTAAAGGAACACTCGGTCATAAAGTCACGGTTTAAACATTAAAAAACCCACTGAACGATAAGTTTGCTTGACAGAAACAAAGAAGTCAGAATTAGGTGTCAGACACAGGACTGTCATTTCTGGTTTTTATATCAAGTATAACAGAATATACAAATTAATATCTGCTTCAAATTCAGCGTCAAATACTCAAGCATATCAGCAAACTGTGTGCACGATACAGCGAATATGACAATCCTAGAAGGAGATATTTAACCGCATTTATAATAATACCCAAGTCTTTACAATCGCGTTAACTCTTTTCTGTCTTCGTCCGCACATGCATTTTAAACATTTGTTTTATTTCCAGATAATGAAGTACACAGAAAAATTACTCCGCCAGAAGAATGCAAAAAGGCGAGTTACGAACTATCACTGATGTATCAGACACTAAACATCATTGTCGAGGATAGTTTTGATAAAAATTAAAAATATATTGTCCATGATGTAATATAAAAACAATAAAAATGCCATTGTCCATGATAGGTTTTGATAACAATTAAAACTGCCTTTCAGCTGAATTGTACTTTTTATCAATTATTGAACAGTTCATAAACATAGAGCGTGTGCGCCAAGAGCCCATTTACGAAAGTATAGAGAATATTTACATAATTTAATGTGTTGCACGCGGTACCTAATGCTTCGTTATTCCAATGCAAATAGCCGAGTGTATTAAATATGTGAAAAAATATATAAATGAGCGTAAAATTGTGCCTTAACCTTGTTACATAATGGACGAGTGGAATAGGCGACACAATGATCTTGACAATGACGAGAGTCAACCTAACTTTTAGGTCTAGCGTGACTGTCCACGTGGTCTGAAAAAATAGTAGTCAATAAAGAAATTCTGAACTTCTGCACTTGAATTTCAGCCTCTCATGAATAATTTGATATTTTTTTTACCAGTAAGATAGTATTTGGAATGTAGGTTTGGCAAACAAATCAATTCTCCTCAGAAGGTTGCTAAATCATTAAGTATTTCGAGGCAAATTATCCAGAATTACGACATGGAATGGGAGCTTTAATCTGCATTAACGAGGGAATTACGCCTAGTTTGTTTCTTAGGCCGTGAGGAACAGTTCTTTGAGTAGATGGAAACAATGAAATTTGGAGATGACGGATGGTATCAAATACACAACAGAACGTTCTGATTCCCAAAGACTCTTTGGGTATTAAACCCTGTAACAGCTGGTGTAAATCTCAGGTACTACATAAAAATTAGCAACACTTTGCCTGTTTGATTTGCAAGAAATGAAATGGTGAAACACACCATCACATTTACTTTGACATTCAATTTGGCCTAAATATTTTGAATTAATCGTGAAAAAAGACTTCTTTTGAATTATGTTTGTACTGCTTTTTTATAAACAAGATACAGATGCCGTTGTCAAGGTTTTTATTTTCTCAAGGTTATTTTAGTGATGTTAATCAATGTATTGCTCAAATGGTATTTGAATATTTTAAAAATATCGGTTGTAATTAAGTATGGATGATATGAACGTGATTAATTCGCGATAGATAGAAGAGTGCTAAGTATTTATTCTGTTATTAGCGCTGAGCTTGGGTCTTTAAACGACTTAGGGCCGGGGGGGGGGGGTCTAAGACGCTCCCTTTACCGATCAATGCCATTGCACCTCCAATTGCTTGTGTTCTAACCAGGGTTTTCCATGGTTCTTCATGCACCAGTGGTATTGGCCGCCATGTATCATGTATAGCCTACTGAGTTCTGAATAATGGTGTTAAACAAAAAAAAACAACAAAAAATAAAACAACATTGCACGTCTGTGTAAACCTCGTTTTCCACTCTTTCTGCATTCATCCTCCTGCCATCGACAACATGTAAAATACCACATATTCGTGGAAGTCAGATAGAGGGTCAGAAGATGTGTTTATACTGTTACAATAATTACTTTTATGCTAAGCGCACTTGAATGCAATTAAAATATCAAAGACGACGGATCCATTGGAGCCTGTTGGTCATTTCTATACTTTTTGGAGTCGATCAAAAAGCTTACGTATATTCGAAACTAAATTACCGACATGAGAAGAAAAAAATTATAGCAGTATCTTTTTCCTATAACAGCATGGCAAGTTTGACATAAATATAGGGTAAAGAAATTTTTATATTTATACAAATCCTGAGTTTGTCTAAAGACATGCAGGTGTCGTCTGGCCTAAAATATGCAAGAGTTAGAGGTTGATGTTCTATCCTTGAAATTCAAACAAAACCATTCCGATCAGACGTCAGTTTATACCGTATCAGTCATTTCATGCATATTACACGTTTATACAAGAAATCTGGCCTTGCTATGGGTTTAACAGGATAAACCTGAATATATGCTGCTTGGATCAAATTACAACACAACACAATGTGATGAAAGATGGAAGTTTATGATATGAATTTATATATATATATATATATATATATATATATATATATATATATATATATATATATATATATATATATATATATATATATATATATATATATATATATATATATATATATATATATATATATATATATTGATTCTTTCACGCTCTAAACACACGTCTCATTCAATTACTTTATCCAAACGTTCTCAAACAGGAAAACAAGAAAGGATTTCATATATTCAAATGTACGACGGGTAAGATTCGTATAATCTCACGTAATGATTATAACATTAAAAAAATCTTATGTAATCTCATGGAATGAAAATAAGATTCCAATAATCTCATGGAATGTGTGTGTGTGTGTGTGTTTGTGTAATTTGGATTTTTAACGTAGCTTTTAACACGTTTTCAGTCATATCGCTACGATGACTGCAGTGTGGCTATTTATAGTGATGTCTAGCACAGGGGCACGATGTCCCACCTACTCACATGATCCTGACACCAGGCCGACCAGTCCAAACACTAACCTCTTAATGCTGAGCGCCAAGCGAGGCAGCTGTTAGTACCATTTTGGAAGTCTGTGGTATGACTCGGCCAAGGATCGAACCCACGACCTCCCGCACTCATGGAATGAAAATATGATTCAAATAAATAAGATTCAATAATCTCGTGTAATCAAAACGACCCAATTGTACTCAATTGAAACAACAATGAATTGAAACAAACATATGACTCGGTCATTTGTACAGCCGTATGATCTCAAATATTTGTAAAATATTCCAAATGTGTCCACTGACAAACCATGCAGTTCTCCCTAATTCTTGGGTTAGCCCACACTTGTATTGGCCGCACACACCCTTAATGGATTCACCATGCGCACAAGTCTACAAATTAACGGTTTCGCCTTTGTATGGCCTTGATGGTTACATCATCTTCCATATCCATATGGACACACAGGCGGCCAGACAGACAGCCAGATATACCCGCACACACATACGCACAGACAGCACACAGTTCTCCTAAATTGGGTAAGCCCACTTGTTTTGGCTACACCCACCCTCCATGGATCCACCATGCGCACAGACACACGTATAGACATACGTACAGACAGGTACCGACAGGTACAGACAGCTAAAATAAAACCAAACTGGTCATACGAACAGGCAGGGAATTAAAATCTATAGATACATGCTACTAAATTAAACCCCTAATAGCAATTTGTAACAATTCAAAAGTTCACAACGTTTCAGATCCGCGTAGAAGTAAAGGCATCATTTCAAGATACAACATTAAAAACTAAATATGCTTCACATATCAAATAAAATACAAATGTAACACTTACCACTATGTCTGAAGAACAAAATTGGAGAACGTTCACTCCTTGACAAGATCCAAAGACCAGTGTGTCAGTTAGAAAACAACTTGCCTTAAATCTACAGAAGAGTGAGTATTGGTAAGGGTAGAATACCCGTACATACCGTGCTTTTAGTGTCTCTCACCGCAAAGCGATCTACGACGAAATACATGATAGTTCAATTGCTTACATAGAAAAAACAATTATCAAACCTAGATACGACGAAAATGGTCAAATCGTTCTAAAGCGAAACCAAGTTATTTCTTGCCTTATTCTGTGACAATGGGCCTTCCGTCCCCAATTTTTTAACCTAGCGTACTTAGAACATCTAAAAACATTTTAACATGAAGGCTATTTTTTATTCTAGCAATTAGTAACCCAGCGAATTTATTCTGATTAACTTTATAAAGTACATGAAGAACAAATTAATGCCATTTGTTTGGATAAATAGCCGATATATTTAATGGTATCGTATTTTCAATGTTTCCCCCGTTGTATTTCCTAAACAATTTACCTAGAGTTTCAAGCAATTTAAATAACTAGCTCGTACTTTCTGTACGTAAGGTATATCATTGACAATGAGATCAGAGTTATGTATTATATCTTGACAATATGGGGTGAGAAATGTAAATAAACTCCAAAATTATTTGCTTAATAACCAACAGTCCTGCCTGCACGTACTTGCAAGTGGCAAACGCAAATACTACTATAATACCGATGAGAAATATAATTTAATACATTTTAAAAGAGCTATATTGTTAATTTGACATTGTCTCAGGACGGGGGTTTGATGTAAATTGTAACTCGTACTCGCTAAACTATAAACAATTGATAGCTAGTGTAACTATTTCAAAGCGAACCAGTATGAAATGAAATTCACTACACGTAGCTCTACATCAAAATGTATATGTTCAATTGATAAAGAATATTTTCTTTTCGCATTTGGCATAGTCCTCCAAACACGCCATTCTAATAAGAGCTGTCTGGCAGAACCACAAGAGATTACATTATACGCCTTAGGTTTTAAAAACATCCAATATATGCATGTATATTGTAAATGACATTTACAAGAGAGATCACTCTGACCGTCTGGGATCTAATTACCTCCCACGTAACATTGTTAAATGTAGCCCTGCTCTGAGCATGTACTGCGTGAAAGCGCCGTATCTAAATCAAAACTATACAATGCATGTGAACTTGAATATATGTGAAAAACGTACATCGAGCACTTTGATCGTTTCCTTTATGCTTTATACTATGACTGTCATACGCTATGACCGGCTGATACTATTTTTTTTCATGGAAACGTACTCTGATTGTTAATTCTTGTAAGATCTTTCTCTGATATGGCTCCTATTTCTAATAAACAGCTCATTTATGGCTCCTATTTCCCATAACCAACTCAAAGTCAATGTTCTGACTCCTGGTTCCCGGAACCAAATCAAAGTCACTGTTATTGCTCGTATTTATTATAACCAACTCAATTATTTGATCCTATTTCCCATAACCAACTCAAAGTCAATGCGCTGGCTCCTTTTTCCCATAACAAACACAAAGTTAATGCTCTGGCTCCTTTTTGCCATAACAAAAACAAAGTCAATGCTCTGGCTCATATTTGCCATAACAAACACACAAAGTCAATGTTCTGGCTCCCATTTCCCATAATAAACACAAAGTCAATGCTCTGGCTCCTTTTTCCCCACAACAAAAACAAAGTCAATGCTCTGGCTCCCATTTCTCATAACAAACACACAAAGTCAATGTTCTGGCTCCTTTTTCCCATAACAAACACAAAGTCAATGCTCTGGCTCCCATTTCCCATAATAAACACAAAGTCAATGCTCTGGCTTCTTTTTCCCATAAGAAAAACAAAGTCAATGCTCTGGCTCCTTTTTCCCACAACAAAAACAAAGCCAATGCTCTGGCTCATATTTCCCATAACCAGCTCAAAGTCAATGCTCTGGCTCATATTTCCCATAACCAACTCAAAGTCAATGCTCTAGCTCCTTTTTGCCATAACAAACACAAAGTCAATGCTCTGGCTCCTTTTTCCCATAACAAACACAAAGTCAATGCTCTGGCTCCTTTTTGCCATAATAAACACAAAGTCAATGCTCTCGCGTCTATTTCCCATAACCAACTCAAAGTCGATTTTCTGGCTCCGATTTCCCAAAACCAATTAAACGCCAATGCTCTAGCACCTATGTTCCATAACCAACTCAGTGTTAATTTTCTAGCTCTTATTTGCCGGAACCAACTCTAAGTCAGTGTTAGATCTCCTGTCCCTCATAAGCAACTCAACTCAGTGGTATGGCTCCTATTTGCTACATGGGCCTTCGCATGTGACTTCTCACAACATCGTATTAAAAAAAGGCAAGCCTCCAAAAATGCAGATCAGGTATTTTGAAATATTCCATGTTGGTCGAAACTCAGTAGCCGATGCATTTGCAGAGTACCTCGCAGACTTGGACACACCCAAATAGTTTGATTCTTTTGATAATAATTTCCACAATACTATAGAGCAAGTAGTTTCTATACTCACACAATACTCGAGGAAGTATTGAAGCAAACAAGAACGTATTGATGACAAAATCACAACATGGCCTGATAAATGCTATTCAAGTCTGAAAAAAGTAAAAAGAGCTTAGTTTTGACTTACTGCAAAGTCAATACATCATATACAGTAACCCATCACTCAGAAAGGTTATATTAAAGCTATTATAGTCCATAATGAAATTTGAATGTATACCAGATGCAAGGAGAAAAGATCTCGTCTATCCAATTTATAAAGGTGACAGGAAAGGTAAATCTGATCCTGATAGTTACATACCAATATCACAATGAACAGTAATGTACAAGCTATTTGAAAGAACCGTGCAATCAAAAATAAAGAATTTTCTGAAAATAAATGAAAATCCGTTCCCCACTTCCTTAAAACTCTTAAATATAGAAATTAAAGACAAAGTCAGTAGGATGCACAATACAAAATCTACAAAGTATTGCTCTAGCCATGAAATAACAGCCCAAATGATTTGGGATCTGACGATTCATTTGGTTATAGTACAGTATACGTCATGTCGTTCCATTAATCTTACCCGAAATGCCCGTAGAAAAGCACGGCAAACATTTCATGACCTTGCTAATTAACACTCCAAATCGAATCCCATCAACATCCGCCAGTCTCTACAAGAAATTCGTTAACTCAACTTTGTTGTATGGACAGAAATTGGGAAGCAGCTCAACAAACTAGATCTAAACGGACTTAACAAATATCTATATTTTATTGCGAAGAAAATTCAGGGATTCCAAGAATAAACTAAATCTGATATGTGCGAGTCTATGCTAGGGTTTTTAAGAATAAAAGCTGAGATGGTTGAAGCAAACTCACTGTTCTCGAAAATCATTGGAGCCTTCCAAATCGTGTCATCTCCAAACATATTTCTCATGCGTCTTTTATGTTTTTTGATAGCGCATATTCTCTAAAATTTGGCTGTACTCACGACATTTTGTTGTACACTTCAAACCTATGTCCTAACTGACCTCCCCATACATTTAAAGAATATGCTTCTCAAGCAAATAGCAGTGCAAGAGAAAATTCAACTTCGCTATTCAATGTTATGACCAATGGCGAGCTTCAGTGAACTCAGTTCATATTGTCTAAGTGGGTCCTACAACCTAGTCGTTGTGTCTCAACCACTAATGCGGCCATCTACCTATTTCAACATTTTGCGACATCTTGATTTTTCACGAGCAGGTCGCAAACTATTTTCACTAGTACGTACACTATCAGTTTCGCCTAACATTCCATGTAGAGCGCAGACAAAATTGTGACGAATTCCAGCTGCTGACATTACTCAGGCATGTCCATGACAATTCATGCATGACACTCAGCTTCACTGATTTCGCATTAGTTCGTTCCAGTTCCTTGTTCTACTCTCGAGAATATATACAATATTCCTTACCTTATTTGTACCACTAATCTCCTTGTTTCATACTTTAGACCTATCATTCCAGAGAATTACACATATTACATATGAATGTAAATACCCGCATGTATATAAATAATCCATGTTCATATATACCTTTATAAGCTAATGTAATTTATAGATCTGTACATTTCTAGATGTCATCTTCATATTCTTCGTTCTCTAAATGTTGCTTAGATAAGATTGTTTATTCCCTTTCCATTGTGCTTCACTGTACAATCATTCACTCCACCCTTTAAATATATGTACATTATTTATGTGCGATTTCTATGTTAGATTATTTTAATAAAATATCCCAAATATGTACAGATGTTTTAAGTGACATTTATAAGAAATATCACACTGACCTTTAGGGATTTGTAACCACCCACGTAACATTGTTAAATATTGCCCTGCTCTGAGCACATGCCATTTGAATGCGCCGCAGCTAAATCGAAACTACTGAAGGCAAGAACTTGAACTTTGGTATCGATTAAAATGTACACATAGGATTTCTTTCTAGTTCTTTATGCTTTTTGTTGTGTCCATCATATGCTCAATTAGCTGATATTAACTTTTCGTGGCAATGTACACTGATTGTTAATTCTTGTAAGATGGTTCTTGTAAATGGCTCCTATTTTCCATATACAACAGAGGATTAAAAATGTACACCAAACAGAACGAAAAGGGCTATCCCTGGATTTTAAATGAGAATGTTTGATAATTTTAACAGAATTTTATAAAAACGAAGAAATAACTTATAAAACGAATAACTACCATTATCGTATGGGTAAACCGTATCTATCCCCTGGCATCTACGCACCAACCTTCCATACCATCTCAACCATGCATACATTACCAAAAAATAATGCGACAAAATATGTGGCATAGCAATCGTGCGTAACAAACACATTCGCATGTCGACCTACTAATTAAGTCTGATCTTATTTCACAGTCATTCCGGATTCCTAAGACAGAAATCACACACACACACACACACACATTTGATAGCCTAAGTTTGATATTTAGTAAAGCACGTTAACTTGTTTAGAAGAAAAAAACAACCAGAAGAGTCTTATGATTAGGTCACATGCCTGTTGGGTCTCAGTTAACATGTACTATTATCTTCAATGAAATGTTAAGGGGGAAAAAGGAGAACATAACATGTAAAATGGTTCACAAGTCAATATACTATCAATAGCTAAACTCAGTCGGATAAATGAATTATGGTGGGCATGGTGGTTGGCAAGTCTTTGGTCAATTTTATTCAATTTGTATTCATTCTGAACTTTTGATTTGGTACAACTACAAAGTTATCTAATTTTTTATGGGCCAAAGTAACAATGGCTTAAGTTTATACTCGAGTAGACAAACTTTGACATCTTCAACATTTGAGGTTAGCACGCCGGCATCGAGACCGAAAGAGTTCTGGTTCGAATCCTACCATACGATCAATCCAGTCCGTCCACTGTGGCTTGTCCTTGCCTAAGGTACCTTATCCCAACTGCCTCGACACTAAATTACATAGTTGTTTTGCTGGTCAGTAAAACACCAAAAACCATGTTTAATATCAAATATTATTACTATGATGAAGCTAAGGAAAGAACGGACACGTGAACGCGTTGTAGACTGTGTCACACTTGTTGACCTCTACCATGAGGAGAAGACATGTAAGTGCAAGTCAATTTCAATGACTCTACAGCGCATTGTAAATGGTGGCCTCTATCCTATGAGTAGGACATTCAGGTGTGGACTAATTTCGGACCATGTCGTGTGAATTTAAGAGATTAAAAAGCTTGAGTACAAGACTAGGAATTACAAACGAGAACACGTGATGTTTGCAGGCAGACGATCATCTGCAACTATCAAAAGTAGTTCCCGCTCACAAGATAACCGCATGACAATACCACCTGGCCACTCTCACACGTCACGACAACTAATAAAGCTCATCTTATCTTGCATATAGCAACTGCAGATATCTATTACAACGGCTGATACCACCTACAACTACAAACTTGAAATATTTACTCCTTTGTAGTGTAACATCTTACTTGATAAGTGGTCTGTCTAGTTCAAGTGTCAATAATCAATATAGATTGTTGTTCTAAAACACATAAAATCTGACGAAAAACTAAACATTAAGACTATTTGTAGTTGTAGTCACATATATGCATATCACTGTACTTCAAGCATATATGCATTTCCTAGTCATTCAGATATGTATGCATTTCCCTGTACTTTAAGTACGTATATACCTGTACTTAAAGTATGTATTCGTTTCCCTGTAGTTCAAATATATTTGCATATCCCTGTAATTCAGCTATGTATGCATTTCACTGCACTTCAAGTATGCATACACCTGTACGTAAAGTATGTATTCGTTTCCCTGTATTTCAAATATATTTGCATATCCCTGTAATTCAACTATGTATGCATTTCCCTGTACTTTAAGTATGCATACACCTGTACTTAAAGTATGTATTCGTTTCCCTGTATTTCAAATATATTTGCATATCCCTGTAATTCAAGTTTGTATGCATATCCCTGTAATTCAAGTATTTATGCATATCCCTCTACTTCAAGCATGCTTATGGTATTTTGCAAATCTAATATATTCATCCCCTCACAACCTTTCTAGCAATGAAGAATCAGAAGGTTTCATTCACAGCTGTAAAAATAAAGTAGTAATAATGCAAAATGGTATCTTTTGGTCCCTTTCATCGCCTATGCAGCACCTAGACATACAAAATAAGAAAAGATATAGAGACGAAAATTATTAAGATTCAAATATTGATAATGACCAGAAAATAATATTCTCGAGGAAAAAACTAAACACCAATTCGTCTGTCTATTCCATTTACGTATTTAGCGTATAAAGTTTTAATAAAATATTCCATCCATTGTGGGAAGAAAAGCGATGACACTCAGTTCCCAAAATGCTTCAATTTTGACAACCTTTTAGAAGTTTATCCCAAAAATTACCCACATGAAACATTTGTTAAACTTTATTGCACATCAACCACTATTAATACACTTTCATTAAATTCTCCAAGTGGTGACAAACATTGTCATAGACACACTGACATACAGGCATGAAGACATCACCGTTCTTCGCTTAATTGCTGTCAATTAAAAAAACATGAAAATGATGCATAATTTTAAAAAGTAACAGAATGTCATAATGTGATAAATATCCCTACTTCAAACCAGATATGATTAAAAAAAACACGCATATTCAAGTGTGACGATGGAAGTGATTATGCAACAAACAAAAAATCCCGAGTACCTTTGATTAAATTCAATGTTATTTTGACTGAAATTTCATTGAAAGCTATCTGAAATATCACGCCATGCAAACAATCAACTTTTGACGCACAAGTGTATATATTTAGAAGCCCGATTTATTTTATGTGCAATTTTATTCCAACATTGTAGCACAATGACTTAAAATTAGAACGTGTACAATATCACATTAAGTATTTTTTGTTAAGATGTAGAAAGTAAAGTAGGCTCTTATTGCAACTATAATGCCCATCATTAATCTGGGCCTGTATGTTCATCTCACTGTCTTCCTTTCTTCTTAAAGAATAGAGAAGACTACTCGTCGGTAAAATTTCATTAATTGTCACATGAGTGTGAAACGCAGACAAAGGAAAGTGTCAGTTGATCTGATAGTTTTTAATGTCAGATGTAGTGGATCGTTCTCGTTCTCTTTGTATTCAGTAACTTTGCATATTTTTTTATTAATGAATGCAAGGATTTTCTTTTATACGCCGATTGACGTCAATGAATCAATATGCAGCTCATCTCGATTCTGATAGTGCCATTCCTTTGCACTTTATTTTAGTCCGACACGGATAGCTTCTAGCAAGCAATACTGATTTTCATGAAAGTGAATATGACGTCAGTACTTGTAGTAGGCGTTAATCAGTCCACAACTCTTTTGGTGCCAAAGACCCTGTCGACCAACACATTTGAGCGAGTTTGTACAAATACGAATCTTCTTCACCCGTGATAAAGTTTATATTCAATGGAGTTATGTATTTTTCATTTTAAATAAAACTTTGGCTGATTAAAATGTTTGCGGTTTAGTTTGTTGTGTTACCACATAATAGCATCTATATGTTATTTTAGTTGTAATTCGAGTAAAGCGCCTCGACGTAAGGTAGCCGGCCTGGCTTGATCTGGTGGGAGGATTCAGACTCGCAGACTCGCACCTTTTCCATTATAAATCCAGCACACAAATCACCGAGTCATGGATGCTGCTGCCTCCATTAGTCACCTTCTGCGACATGCAGGAGAACGCATCATTCCTATCCTACGTCAATGAACCAGCCGGGGCATGTGAGTCGGGGTGGGGTGAAGGTGGAGTGAACAAAATGGAAATAGGTTTAACGTTCAAACAATTTCAATAGATGGTCTCAGTAAATTTCATATTATAAAGACGTATAATTCCACGAAGAAACAGCAAATATTCAGCAAAATATTCTCAAGTTATCGTCACCTGAGTTCATATAGTGAAGTTTTTACTATGTAGGTAATACAAGTTGATCGCCTTAATCCTCCATATAACGTGGAATTTGAACTAAATATTGTACAGGGTTCGTGAAATAGTGAAGCTTGCAAGTCCATTACATACTGTACGATCGGTCGTAGAGTTCGAGAGTATTGTATAATCGATCATCAAAATTCAAGATTACAAAAAATCCTATAAAATGTTATGTTCAGTTCTTGTGCTTATAAGTAGCTATACAATTAATAACGAACATAAAAAGTGCACAACAGGGCGATAGTTTAATCTCTGGTTACAAATGTTGTCGAAGCACAAGAATGCGCATGTAGTTCCTTCCTGGTGTTGATAACTAATATTTAGATTAATGCATCATAAAATGCGATTTAAACCAAATTAAATGCCCTTGTATTTATTATACTTGGACACTAAGAAAGTAAAAGATGATCAATATTGATAAGAAAAAAATGTCTACGTAGCTGCTTTAATAAAGTGATAAAAGAACGTCTAGTGCGGGACACAGTTTTGAAGAAAAAAAAATCAAATAATTTCTTTATCTGATCACATAAACTTCAATATCATGTTTTAATCAGAAAAACGATATATATTTTTTAATTCAACCGTATCATGGGAAATACTTCTTCAGGAAACGTCTTGAAGCCTTCTTTAATTTTAAGCTTCCATTTACAAATGCATTTTCTGACAGTGGGCATTATAAAAATATCCCAATAAAGCTTCACTGGCCACGAATACACGTATACTATTGTAGAGGTTTTTATTTTGTCGATTAAGGTTAAAACTTATTATTTAATTCTAACTGTAATGAGTGAATATTATTCGTGCCATAACAATGAATTTCTTCTTTACCGGTACAGGAGTTATTTCGATCTACGATATATGCAGATAAGTGCCTTCACATTACAGCCATCTGGCTATATCTGACGTAATCATTGCATGTGAGTGCGACCATTTCGGTCAAAGTACTTACTGTTTATGTTATTCAGATACGTATGCACAGACAGACAGACACACATACAGACATGCATATATATATATATATATATATATATATATATATATATATATATATATATATATATATATATATATATATATATATATATATATATATATATATATATATATATATATATATATATATATATATAATCAACGTCTTGTGGGGGCCCCGAGTGGCCGAGTGGTCTAAAGCGTTCACCTTTCAGGATCACTGCCATCTCTCCTCTGTCTGCGTGGGTTCGAGTCCAAGGCTCAGCTAGCGTGGGCATGTGGGAAAGCCTGCCAGTAGCTTCTCGTGGGTCGGTGGTTCTTCCCTGGGTTTTCCTGGGTTCTTCCTCCACCAGTTATACTGGCCGCCATGTATAGCCTATCTGGTGCTGAAAAATGGCGTTAAGCCCTAGAACAACAACAACATCAACGTCTTGTGCAGATTGGTACAATATATATATATATATATATATATATATATATATATATATATATATATATATATATATATATATATATATATATATATATATATATATATATATATATATATATATATATATATATATATATATATATATAAAGTCAAGAGGGCTATCATAGCATATAAACCGCTAAGAGTCCATCTTAACCTAAAATTAAATGAATGTTAAGACCTTGTTAATAAAAGTCTTCATTTTGATTGAAAACAACAAATCTATCAAATCAAAAAACAATCCTAAAGGAACTAATCTTGCCCCTTTAACGGCCAGTTGTTACTGACTTTGATTAAATGTAGCCAAAGGCTGAATTCATTTGTGATTGAGCAGAATAGAAAACCGTGGTAATTAAGTCTCAGCGAACTGGGATAATTGATGCTGGATATAAAAAAATCACCTGAAAACAACCCGAAACTTTGATCTTTAGAAATAGTTATGCTGTATTTCTGAGTGGTGTCTTAGCCTTTTTCGCCGTCATCATCATTCTCTTTCTGAATAAGATAGGTGCACATTTATAACTTATGTATGTTGTATGTATGTATGTATGTATGTATGTATGTATGTATGTATGTATGTACGTATGTAGCTATGTATTTGTTTTTCACAGTAACTGCTATACCTTTCTGGTTAAAGCCATTAAAAAAGTGTTTAAAATATAACAAAATAAATACATTTGAGCAGTGATGCTACTTACGTCCTCTTTGGCTCTGAAATGACGGAAAAAGGTTCGTACAACTCTTTGGAAACAATTATTTTATAAAGAAAGCGGTTTGAGGGCTGCACCTCCAACATTTGCTTACAGTCAAATGTATGTGCCAGAATAAAATGTTATGTTTTGGACATAATGTATTTTGATAAATTATCATCTTTTAATCAAGACGTGAGGGCGGAAGATTACTAGAAACTGTATCCGAGCGGATAATAGAAGGAGGAAAACAGTCTAAAAACACACAGCGTGGGAAAGGTTTTGAAGTTCTGTGAGACTTAATTGATAATAATAAGGAGATATCGACGATATCAATTCAGCTAGCTCCTGATGTAACATATTTCTTTGCGTCGGCGACAGATGGAAGTCGCGTTAGGAGATAGGAAATGGACTTGCGTAAACATAATTGACAAGAGTAGCGGCTTTAGAAAATAGTCTTTCTGCGTACAGTTTGAATATCGTGCCACTTAAATTACTGACATGTATCGATTGGTTACATTCAATTAAAACCTTTGAAGAATTTTTTTTGTTAAAGCTCAGATCAATTTAGCGCTGAACTAAACAGTATATCAATATATCCCAACCATTATCGACGTGATTTCTTTGAACTTAATGCCTTTTTGTATCCGTGCTAAACGAGTGGCCATTATCACGGCCAACTCATTTAATTGAAGCATCTCGACAAAATGTGTTGAATTCCGGTATTTAACTGACATTTAATAAATTCGTTTTGAAAAGAGAAAAAAAAAAAGGAACAAAGATTGAAACTGTCATTCACTTTTGCACTTCCAAACTCGGGGTCATTCATTAAGAAAAATGCTCTATGAAGCATGTAGCAAGACTATTCTAAATAATTGCAAAACAAAGCAAAGCAAAGTTTCCCCGACAAAATATAATCAACCATCTAGGACCAGTGGACCATAGCAGGTTGAATGAATGTACGGAATGTATTCCGATTTAAGACTTTCATAGAAAGCAAGCCAACTCTATCCTCAATTCTCCTTACTTCCTAGGAATTCTAAGAAGGTACAAGGTAACCGCCTCGGGTCACGCCTTTCAGGAAATTAACTCCGCAGTGCAATTACTTTGCTTGGGGTCCCGCTCAACGCTTCGGCCCCGCGTGCTTCCTTGGGCCCGGCACATCTTAGGGCCAGGCCTGCCTAAGACATGAACCTGCTGTTCTCTCTCTCTTTGTCTGTTCTCTCTCTCTCTCTCTCTTTATATATATATATATATATATATATATATATATATATATATATATATATATATATATATATATATATATATATAGAGAGAGAGAGAGAGAGAGAGAGAGAGAGAGAGAGAGAGAGAGAGAGAGAGAGAGAGAGAGTATGTGTGAATAATCCCGTATGGCGTTTGTACTTAGAGTTTGTTTATATATATGTGTAAATATTTGTAAGTTTTGAGGTTGGCACACGTTGCGATGGCTTCGTTATTTTGTCGTCATTCCTGAGCGCATAGACGCGGGGAGCGGAGGGGACTGGGAGATAGTTTTGTAATTACTCACTGAATCGTATCCGTAAGCTACAAGATACATTTTAGGCTAGTCTTCTACAGCTCGAGATACGAAGGAATGTGTTGATGAACCTCGATGGCTTCTGGTTATGAATAAGAAAATGATTTCTATGACATTCTGGTGACCTAAAACGCTGCCTTGCAGCAGCAATAATTAAATAAACAGTAATGACTGCGGATTATGCTCGGTGTTGAAAGTTCTGGACCCAATTTATTGGTTGCACCATTTGTTACCCAATTGCAGTTCAGGTTATGTTCCAAAGCGGATCATAAATCTCCTTTGTCTTGAACCAGACCCAAAAATGATTAACTGAATTTATTATTATTTAGCGAAAGTTGCAGTCTCATTCCTTGATTATCGAATAAACACGATGCAGTCAGTATGTAGTGATTGTAACGACGACAAAAAAAGCCTTATGCAACGTATTGGGTCCACATCCAAAGTACAAAATCAATAAACATTGGCGCCAGAATTATTTTTGCCTTGTGCGCTATAATCAAGTAATAATGTCGAACTCGGATAGTCTTCATCTTGCACAATTACGCAAGGGATCGCGTGTCATAAAGTATTTCTTTATAATCGAAATCCTTCAGCGTCTTTACTGAGTGCGCATGCAATTATCGTCTAGCCGATCAATACTGTTCCTCATTAGACTATGATTTATCTGAAAACTACCTAAATCGAGCACAAACTATTCATCAGTAGATATGTAAATATTACCATTGTAATACGTTGTGCATTCATTACAACAATTATTTTGAAATGTTTAACCGAGGCCTTTTCTTGGCATTAGTTTAGTTTCCTGCTCTTTTTCCATGGTACTGAGTTTTTCCTTACCGATGTTGCATACATATACAATCATAAATTACAAAGTAATCCTGTCTTCACAAAATCACCATGAATATACTTTAAAACCTCTCTTGATCTCTACAATAAAGAAAATTGTTGGAGTCAGCGAGTCCAGTACTCAGAACACGTTTGCAAGTACCGACTCCATTGTCGATGCGTTTTCTTGTGCTCGAACGTTTACTCCTTGTTGACAGCTCAGTGCATTTTTGAAATATATTAAGAATTCAATCCTTTGCATTGTTAGAGCGAATAATTATTTTCTCCTTCCGATTGGCCAATTTGTCCCAAGTGTTGCGTACGATTGTTTACATGTCACATGACCTAAGACAGGATCGGAGTAAATATAGTAAAGACACACAAAAGCTATTTTAAAAATACTTCTCAACATGTAATAGGACAACTACACTTTCGCCAGGTGCTATGGAAAGATCGACATCTAGACACTCTAGAGTCAAACTGCTATTACATTCTAGGATCTAAATGTTATTATACTCCATGGTCTAACTGATTTTACACTCTAAGATCGAAGTGCTGTTAAACTCTGGGGTCTAACTGCTATTACACTTCAGGATCTAAATGATATTACACAGTGGGGTTTAACTGCTATTAGACACTAGGGTCTAACTGCTATGGCATTCTATGATATGAATGATATTACACTCTACGACCTAAATGCTGTTACACTCCAGGATCTAAATGCTATTACACACCTGGGGCTAACTGCTGTTACAATCTAGGATAAAAATGCTATTGCACTCTAGGTATAACTGCTGTTGCATTTATGGATCTAAATGATGTTACACTCTAGGGTCTTACTGCTATTACACTCTAGGGTCTAAATAATATTACACAGTAGGGTCTAACTGCTATTACACACCACGGTCTAAATGCTATTACATTTTAGAATCTAACTGCTATTACACTGTATAATCTTAATGCTATTCCACTCTAGGGTCTAACTACTATTACACTGTAGGATCTAAATAACATTCTAGGTCTAAATGCTATTGCAATCTAGGATCTAAACGCTATTACCCTCTAGGATCTAAATGCTATTACATTCTAGGGTCTAACTGCTATTACACTTATGTCGAACTCAGTTACACTATGATCTAAATACTATTACACAGTAGGTTCTAACTGCTATTACACACTAGGGTCTAAATGCTATTAAATTTTAGAATCTACCTGCTATTACACTGCATAATCTTAAACCTATTACACTCTATGGTCTAACTGATATTACACTCAAGGATCTAAATGCTGTTACACTCTATGGTCTAACTGATATTACACTGTATGATCTAAATGTTATTGCACTATAGAATCTAATTGCTATTACACTGTAGGATCTAAATGCTATTACACTCTAGGATCTAAATGCTATTACATTCTTGGGTCTAACTACTATTACACTATGATCTAAATGATATTACACAGTAGGGTCTAATTGCTATTACACACTAGGGTCTAAATGCTATTAAATTTTAGAATCTACCTGATATTACAGTGTATAATCTTAATGCTATTACACTCTATGGTCTAACTGATATTACACTCAAGGATCTAAATGCTGTTACACTCTATGGTCTAACTGATATCACACTCAAGGATCTAAATGCTATTACACTCTAGGATATAAATGCTATTACACTCTAGGATCTAAATGCTATTACACTCTAGGATCTAAATGCTATTACACTCTAGGATCAAATTGCTAATACACTCTAAGATCTAAATGCTATTACACTCTATGATCTAAATGCTATTACACTCTAAAATCTAATTGCTATTACACTCTAGGATCTAAATGCTATTACACTCTAGAATTTAATTGCTATTACACTGTTCGATCTAAATGCTATTACACTATAGGATCTAAATGCTATTACACTCTAGAATCTAATTGCTATTACACTCTATGATCTAAATGCTATTACACTCCAAAAAGGTCTAAATGCTATTACAATCTAGGATCTAAATGCTACTACACTCTAGGGTCTAACTGCTATTACACTCTAGGATCTGACTGCTAGTACTGTGTTCGAGAAAGCCTATCTATGCCATACTTGACAGAACAAACTTGCATGCATGTAAATATAATAATGATAATAATGTTTAATTTATTAAAGTAATTTGATCTTAGTGTATGAATGAATCGACGAAATGCAAATTTCTCAAGTATCAACCTACAGATATAACAAAATTACCAGAAACTCAAGAACGAGAGAGAGAGAGAGAGAGAGAGAGAGAATCAGTGTCTGTCAATTATTCAGATATTAGGTTAAATATTGGAGCCATTGTAATTTAAATAAATTTGTTACCAAATTTGACCATTTTATTGTATCATTTTGCAAAATTATTAAAACAATATTCAAAACGATATTTTAAAATTACGTATAGGAATTTTTCCTACCGTTTCTAGACGAACAGCACAATCTCTGCGGATATATATGCAGTGTATATAAGAAAGAAGAAGGAAACATGTTATATCTGTTTTGCATTTTGTCCTAAAATGGACATAACTATTTGAAGTTTTGAAACGTTTTTGAATCAAAAGGAATCAGACGACGTTGGGATCCTGCGTGGTTCATCGGTGTTACTACATAAGCATTGGACATTATGATAAGCGGCAGAGGTGGACATATATTCATCTTGAAACGACGAGGTCGTGCCTGTTAACAGTTGTGGACGTATAGACCATTCTCAGAATGTATTCATGTATTCATGTGACCCTGGGTCAACGAATCCAAAACGAGGCTAAGATAGGCACCAGCTTCATTTTACCTCGCAACCATGGCTGCTACAGTTGATACCGGCAAAGGAAAAAATCCTGACAATTATTGTTGTGTTCCATTGTGCAATGGGAATGCTAGAATTCACATAGATGTAAGCTTCGACCATATTCCATCAGTGAAGAAGATGGAGCTTCGTAGAAAATGGAATGTTGCAATACGTTGTGATGAGGGGCCGAATTTTAAGGTAAAAAACTGGATGATTGTTGGTGTGTTTATATTTTCTTGCAACTGAATGATGTAAGAAAGAGAAATCCAAACGCAAAATAGATCCTGTCGATGAAGCAAATGATTGTATGTATGTGTGTGTTATAATGACAGGTTTCTAAAAATGTTACCCATAGTCCCATTCCACATAACGGGGTCATAGAAAACTGGGCGTACCTCCACGCAGAGCATTTATATAAGAACTTATGAATTTACGTAGGAGTAGTAAGTACAGAAAAAGTGAACTTTATTACCTCATTAAAAAAAAATAGAAAGTAGAATGTAAATGACCATGATACAGAAGAGAGATAGCACCAGTACAATGAAAATGATGGGAGTACAAGTTGAATGAAATTACGAGAGAGAGAGAGAGAGAGAGAGAGAGAGAGAGAGAGAGAGAGAGAGGGAGGATAAGAATTAATGAAACTGTTGATAAAACATATTGATGTGTGTAAACGTAAGGGAAAACGCACACTTAAATCACAGGCCATTGAAATTCTATCATTGTAGTAAGTTAATGTCAGAGAATCCCCCTCTGTGTGTGTGTGTGTGTGTGTGTGTGTGTGTGTGTGATTTTTTCCCTCCCTTTTGTCTTCATATTCTGGCATTTTTATTTACTAGTGACATAATTTCAACGGCCTGTGATGAAATAACTGTTGTTTTTTTTACAACTAATTATTGCAATTAACTCATGTTTTTTTTTCTTTTTCTTTTGTTAGATTGTCACAAATACAGTTGTCTGTTCTAGACACTTTAAGCAACAGGACTATAGATGGACAACCAACAGACGTTGCTTAAAACGAGATGCTATTCCATCAATTTTTACTTGGACAACTGAAGGGAAGGCAAGAAAACCACCTGCAGTGAGACAACCAATTGCAGAGAAAGTGGATAACAACATTTTGGAAGAATTTGAGATTCAGAAACAAAATTCATGCTTTAAATAGTTTCATTTCTATATCGTTAACTTGTATTTTGTGTGCTGTAGAGAAAAAGGACACCCAAGATAGGAAGTAAATCAACTTACGTTTAAGAGAATGGACATATCCCTCACTGTAATACTTGAATCCTTTTGTCATCTGTTCATTCCCTGAACTGCTGGAGACACCCGTGATGAAATTCTCAACGAATGTAAAATATCTGTCAAACAGCTCAGATCGTTACTCGATGTACAGTAGAACGCCATATTTTTTTTCTCAATCTGCCTATCTTTGCCTCGTTTTCGCGATACATTAATATTCATGAGGATCTCATTAAGAATGGTCTTATGTTATACTAGTCGACAATGATTTCTTTTGTTTTTGAATATTGGTTTTAAAGGTATTTTGAACTCATTATTATATACATCATGCGGGGGAAATATCAGCTAAATACCTTTCCCAGGGATACACTTAGGCTGGCCTGGTAGAGCATTGAACCCGCGGCCCATGGATTACGTCTCTGACGATTTATCAACTGACAATGGACGTAGTAAAACAAATGATGATGCTAAATGTGTAACACATTGACCTTAGAGATTCTTTCGATCTAAACACACCTGTTTCCGAGAAATTTTCTTTACGTCGGATACTTATGGGTAGAAACGACGAAGGTTTTGATTGGTTGTTTACCCCGCTCATATGCAGAAAATTAGACTGTTGCATTTTGGACGCACGAATTTTGTGTCCTGACCCTACTCCAGATCACAGACTAATCACTGAAACAAAAACATTTCGCTCTTTCATCATATACATGATGTTGTTGTTGTTTTCCTTTGGTATGCACGTATGATGTAACAACATTTTCCAACGAAAGGCCTGCTTTATCTTTTTTTTCTTCCTTCAAATGGCTGCATGATACACAAACTGTCGAACACTGGAAAAGAAAAATGAGCACAACTCTGACATTTCCGATTAAAGGTTACCAACGTTGCGTTAGTCTTTACAGTGGCTTTAAAAATGATTCCAGATCTTTGTAATGCGAGATACATTGATGTCGTTTCTTTATAACGCCTTACATGTTGATGTCTGGTCGTTGTAATGCGAGATACATTGATGTCAGTTAATTTGCAACGCCTTACATGTTGATGTCAGGTCTTTGTAATGTGAGATACATTGATGTCAGGTCTTTGTAACGCCTTACATGTTGATGACATGTCTTTGCAATAACTTGCATACTGATGTCAGGTCTTTGTAATGCGAGATAAATTGATGTTGGGTCATTATAACGCTTTACGTGTTGATTTATGGTCATTGTAACGCCTTGCATGTTTATGACTTGTGTTTGCAATATCTTACAAATTAATGACAGGTCTTTACAGTGCCCTGCATGCAGATGCCAGAGCCTACACTAATCTTCTTTATTATAATTTTGTAAACCAGGAATCGATTTTACAAGTCATTCGAGAAACATTCAGCCGGATGTGTAGGACACACGTGTGCATCTGCACACGTGGTATGTTTAGGAATCTGTCACATGTCATTGGACATGGCATGTTTAGGAATCTGGCACATTCTTTATTACAAGCGAGCTATGACGGTTTTTATTACCTCTATGACGTATTGTTTCGAATTGTCACTGGTTCAATCCGGTTTTGACAAGCATACTGTTATGATAGTTCAATCCTAATGGCTATTTATCTAACTACAGGGACAGAAACACTTGCTCCAGTCGGTAGCTGTAGTATACCTCGCTTCCTGGAACGACGATTGCATTTCCCGCTAAAGACTTCCAACACTGATACAGTGTCAGAGCACAGACATAATATTACGGTCAGACATTTCACACTTACTTTCAAAATATTCTTTGCTTTTATTGATTATTTTAAGAGCTTGTTCAATCCTGCGAACATCTCATGTGATGCATACACATATTGCACAAATTGTTTCTTCACCATAAAAAGACAATAATTGATCTCAAGTAGTGTAATGCCTTACCCAAAGAAACAAGGAGAATTCTACCAAATTAAGTAAAATGCCAAGTTGTATTATCTGAAGAACTATGTGTAGGATAATTATTGTTCTACCGATTCTTAGTTTTACGTTAAACACGAAACTATCTTTGACTTTCCCTTACATTTTTTCCCTTCAATGTGCTAATCACACATATTAAAAGATAGTAGTAAATCCCACATATTACAATATACGAGTTAATTACACATGTTAAAATATACGAGTTAATTACGCATATTAAGTTATACGAATTAATTACATATATTAAAATATACGAGTTAATCATGCATATTAAAATATATGAGTTGAATCACAGATAATAATATATACGAGTTAATCACACATATTAGAAGATAGCAAATCACACATATTAAATATACGAGTACGGGTCTATTGCAAGATATTCTAGACAACACAGTTACTCTTATCACAAGGGTAAATACGCAATAGAAAGACTACACAACACAGCATGTACGCTACAGAGAGACTACACGACACATTTGGCAATATTCATGTTTAAACCGTATGCGTGAGATATATTAAGTGAAAAGTTCTACAGAATATTGTGTTGCTAAGTGCAAAACATAAAGCATTCGGCCCAATTTAGAATACACGGGAGCTACCTAAATAAAATGCAGGTCATCTTGATTTCCAGGAACGAAAGTTGAGCTGGTCATATTTAATATGACTTATTAGACAGAGATTCTATAATGCTGGAGGGCAATGGTACTAGATTACACTATATATGAACAACAACTGCAACATACCTCATAAGAGGAAAGACTCTAAACTAATCCAGCCTTGACGGAATGGTCCTATAGAGCAGTTTAAAAAAATCACAATTGGCCCCTATTAAAGTTGAAATAATATGATCAGTATAGAACCCGACCATAACAGATGAATGAGGTATGAACTGAGAGTCAGTGCACTGGTGTGAACGAAATTAACGACACTATGACATTAAATTGACATTTTGCAGGCCAGAAGTTCTCTTTGCCTTTTTCAACTTCGCTTATAAATGTCACCGAAGTTGCATCAACTGACACAAAATCGATACGCAAATGTTGTATGCCAGCCTGTATAGCATTTGATGTTAATATCACGTGTGCCTACCACTGTTAATAGTAAGTTGGCTGACTATTTATATGGCGGATTACCGTAAACGGCATCCGGTTTTATTCATAAGTCCACCATGAGACAAAGTGATGCGTGTTAATGTGTGGGTGTGTGGATTTGGATTTTTAACCTAGCTTTAAAAACATTTTAGTCGTACCGCTACGATGTCTGCTGTGTGGCAGTTTATAGTGATGTCTAGCACTGGAGCATAATGCTGCAGACAAGCAGCATCATGCCCCACCCAGTCACATTATTCTGACACCAGGCCGACTAGCCCTAATCCCTAACACTAACCTCTTAATGCTGAGCCACTTGTGGGACAGCTTTTAGTTCCATTTTAATAAGTCTTTGGTATGACTCGACCGGGGCTCGAACCCGCGACCTCTCGCATCCGATGCGGACACTCTAAATACTAGGCCAACGGAGAATATTTAAGGTGTTACGTATATCTGATTATATATATATATAATTGTTTGTCAGTGTTAAACTTTTATTTTTTTACATGCTATTGTAATGTAATTTATTTACTAGAGATGATACTTTTTCAGAAAATTATTTGACCTTGACTGTTAGTTTATAAACAACAGGTGTTGATCTACATTCTGACCTGGATTCAGAATTAGTAAACAAAGTTCTATTTTACTTTAAAATGATTGGTTGTTGTCAAGGTCATGATGGGACTACGTGGGTTAAGAAGTAAACACTTAAAAAAAAATTATTCTGGGAATAAATTCATTGGTCTAATCAAGGCCATATTCTGTATATGTGATATAAACATGATCATGTGCCCCCCCCCCCCCCGATTTCACAACTTGGGGGAATTTCGAAAATGCGTCTTATGATACAATATAATCTTTGTTTTGAGAGAGATTTCTCAGTTTTCGGGCTTTTACACTTGGTATCAAATTGTTTTCTTTGTTGTTGCCAGATTCTGAGTTAATTATCTTCATATCATTTGGATTTCAAAAGGATTAATTGTTTATTCTCTGGAAACATTACACAGATTTTGGAAAGACATTGTGTACAAGTTTAATTTGAATTTCCAATACCGGAGTGCCATTATTTGTATTTCTACAAGGAACTGTAGATAAGCACAGTACTAACTACAACATACGTCATCGTCATCCATCTTGGATTTTCCATCAGGATACGAACTTGAAATTATTAGAACATTTATTACAAGGACTTTTGCAATTTAATTCGTGGATTATTCTTAGATTATTTTGGATTTGATTCTTGAAACCTTAACTTCGTCTCCTTTTTTATTTTTATAAAATTTTCCAGGAAAATAAATTATTTATTAAATTTTAAAAAGCTTGTTGTTTTCACTCTTTTTGTGTTACTGTTTATTCGAGCCTAAACACGTAACAAAGGGAACTCACAACAAATATATCCCTATGTGTATAAATGTACGTATGTAAAATAGTCATAACGTTAACATTATAGAGCAAAATAATAACAAACTTGATTCAACCAATCAAGATGTCCATTATACAGCAATGTAATAACAATACAAAAATCACACGAGTCAAATGAATTGATTATGCCAAGTTTTGTTGAAAGTAAATGAAAAAAAAATAGTTTATATGGTTACAAAGGTAAAAATATAATCCATTCAGACATAAGATCAACTCAGGAATGCACACAGTTCTCACTTATTATAAAACATAAGACAGTAATTATATAAATTTGTTGCCCAGGTGGTGCACAATCCGATCATAATTCGGGCACCATTGTGGTAGTAAGCTCCGCCAAAAAGATACAAATGTACTTATAAAATGCATAATTCTTGTCCATATTCAATATGTCTGTGTTCATATGGAGAAGCCGGATATCAGCCCAGACATGGCACTGTGCCGTGTAAGTCTGGACATTACCTAAAATAGCATACAAAACAAATAGAAATGGTAAAAACTCATATCAAAAGGCCCAAAACATTCTCATTTTGAAATATCATCGCCTTATTCGTTCAGTGCAAAAACGTCGCCTCCATTATTCAGCTCAGGCCTAATCTACATCACCCAAACCCACGGAAACGGGGGTGGGGCATAACAACTCTCATCTAAAAGCTTTAAGATATAAGACTATTTAGTTAATTTGATCCAAATATTATTAGAAACATAGTTTCTAGAGTTATATGCGAAGTGACTTGTGTGCGAACAAGATTATGGGCAAAACGACCAGGATTTATTTAAGGTCCTATTTCCGTAAAGAGAACATTTTGTAGTCATATTTCCCAGTTACCACTGGATAATTCATTACTTGAAGTGTTTTGAAATCGTAGCTTTGTTGATACCTTCAATTAAAACATCCACATTCTATTTGTTTATTGAGCAAATACTTTGAAATTGATTATTATATTTACATATTGTGAAAAAACATAAAGTGGAATGTTCAAAGTGAAGCTACTCTGACTCGTTCTCAACTGTTTTACCCAGACAATCATTCACAGAAAAAAATGAAACAGAACCATTCAATGTGCCTAAGCAGAATTAAAATGGTAAACATTGGATAATATGTTATAATTGAACGCCCGCCAGAGATGCAACGTTTCGTTGGTTCTTGTACAATGTGCAGAAAATGAGGGTTCGAGTATCAATTACCATTCTAATGCGACCTATAAGTTAGAATATTGGCTTTTGTTCTATGGCTTTGCGGTGACTCAGTTGTTAGCGTTTCCAGAGAAAGAATTGCGAGTGTGGCTCATGTACAGACCAATTCGAGTCGGCTGCCATAGTGTATATCATAACGCCCAGACCAATTCGAGACAGCTGCCATAGTGCATAGCATAACGCCCAGACCAGTTCGAGTCGGCTGCCATAGTGTATAGCATAACGCCCAGACCAATTCGAGTCAGCTGCCATAGTGTATAGCATAACGCCCAGACCAACTCGAGTCAGCTGCCATAGGGTATAGCATAACGCCCAGACCAATTCGAGTCGGCTGCCATAGTGTATAGCATAACGCCCAGACCAATTCGAATCGGCTGCCATATTATATTGCTGGAAGCGGTTTGCTGGATAAGGCACTTAATTTTCATTGCCACGACTTTTAAATTCTCTTTCATGTTGTTATGTGCTGTTAAATACAAAACATCCTCAAACAATTTGGGCGCGATCTATTCAGCCAATGAGACAAAACATTACCATAGTATTATCATGCATAGGTCAGACTTACAACAGAACTCACTGGATATTCTGATATCAACTTTATTATTTATTTATTTTTTTAAATTTTGATATAAATAAGTATGATCGGAAATAGTGTCCCCAAAGTGTCGGCATGATCAACCAATCAGCTGATTTCATGAAGATGTAAATTTATTTACAATGTATAAGCGAACTTGGATAATAAATAGTTAAACCTGTCAAGAGTGGAAACGTCCACCGACATGTAGTTGCCAGATCATCTTATTATATCTGCGGAGTAACAAGAAATATTTGACAGACTTAAAACATACGACGGACGAAACACTGCGTACGACTAATGGCGCACAACGGACGGACAAGTAAGCTAAAATCATGTGAAATATCCATCTCTCCCCTAGCCAGTTTTCCACGGAATCATAACGCTTGTTATCACGAAAAGAAAATCACGAATCATGCATGGATCATTTAGCATATAGCTTCTGGCGCGAACTGGATTTGTTTCTGACCAACCAGGGATTCACGATCTCTTAAATCGAATCATGAAAGTTTCTTGTATGTTCTTACAGCATTGTATAGCTTACCTTTAATCAATACCTTAGAAAGTACTCATTTGACCTAAGGGCATGGACATTTTAATTACTCAGTCGGTAATTTTACAGTCGATGCCCGTCAAAGTGGCAACGTATCCTTCGTTGTTGCGCAACTAGATGGAGATTAGAAATGAAGCATTGATTACCATTCTCTAAGTGATGATAAATTAGAGTGTAATTAAATTGATCATGTCAAAGAAATATTTTGAAATCCCCTATTGAATGTTAATTTACCCATATAAACAGCAAATTCTTTCAACAGAAATGTTTCGAACTTCCAAAATGATTTAGTACATCGAGTCAACTATGGCTATATTTATGACATCATAGTCAGAACTATTTTCGTATATTCTGGATTTCTTGCAATCTCGCAGTATGTTTTTGATTCAATATGCATTTACCACAGAAAATAAAAGTACCAACCATGGTAATTGTTAAGTTTATATTGTTACAATATATTTTCTTGTTCACAGGGCGACTGAAGGCTAATACTTATCTATACCAAAATAATGTACATGCACTGGTTTTGTATTTGCACGGTCGTTCTGACCCATGTTAAATGTAAAAGGCGTTGGTCTATCAAGCTGGCCTTGAACCAAAAGAATTTACCATTAAAAAAGGTGTAGTTCGCTCCTTGTAATGACTCGGAAAAGGTTTAGAAAGGAAAAAGAAAGCTGACCTGACTGAATTTTCCTGATTTATTCCACAAGCTGTGATTATCGTCACTTCTTTGTCATCAGTAAGCAATGCTCTTGAAAAAAAAAAAAAACGAATCGAATGGCACGGTGTATAAATGGTTACAGAAATTGATAATGTATAGTGGTTTGCAATTAACCTTACGCGCGGTGAATGGTACTAATATATATATGTATATATATATGTATATATAGATATGTATATATTGATATGTATATATATATATATATATATATATATATATATATATATATATATATATATATATATATATATATATATATATATATATATATATATATATATATATATATATATATATATATATATATATATATATATATATATACTTTTCCTGCGGTTTCTTCTCCTCCTTGTCATACTTATTCACAGTATTGGGCTTCTCGATGCACATGACCATGTCTATATAACTAACATATGTAACTTTCTCTGCTAACTAGAGACAAAACTGAAGCACCAAAATAATAATAATGTAAGATTCCAACGTTTCGGGTACATGACGATTGAAGGAATAAAATAAGGTTTTTAATTGTGTAGGAAAGCAATTAAACCTTATGTGGTTGTTTTATTTCGGCTCAAATAGTCATTTTGTCACTTAAACGAATCAAATGCATAAATGACATGTTTTGCTTCTTCACTCCCTGATATACCAAATAAGACTATACCATCATTGAATGAGATGAATAATAAAATCCAAAAGAATGGGTTTGACTACCGCAAGATGTTTTCTTTATGCACATCTCATGCACTGACACGTTTGTACGAAAGTGCAAATGTTCATGATGTTCAGTAGAGAAAAAGTTTTTATTCAATTAAGTTTATTGCTAGAACATGCTCTTACACAAAGTTATCAGTGGCATTAAACGATATTCTGTGTCCGTCAAACTGTAGCACAGTCCGATGGTCACTTTAATTCTCAGAAAAGGACCTAAATAGGACTTGTCCATCCATAAATCCTTAGGGCGCCAGGCTTTAAAGGGCGCAAAATGAGACGGATGTAAATTGTTACAGGGGTGGGGTTCAAGCGGTGAATGCTGTCTACAATCTTTGATTGAATGACCCAATTACAGCTGAAGAAATATTTGAAGTCCTTAACAAGCTAAACAATAATAGAGCGGGTTAAATTGATAGTATGTTAAATGGATATATAAAAGCTCAATTGCTGAATCTTAAATGTGTAAGTAAAACTTTTTAATATAATCTTGAATACTGGCTATGCACCTGTAACGTCACCCTCATAGTAAGAGGGGTGGTTAATTGGATTTGGCTGGCGTTATCTAGGGGATGACCTCCCTCGATTTTATAGCCCGGTGGGAGTGGAGAGATAGAATATCAACAGAAAGCTGAGCAAGACCATTGGGAAGAAATAATAAAATACGAGCTCCCTAAGACAAGAAAAATAACAAAATTTAATCAATACAAATTAATAACGGCAACTCCAATTCAATCTAAGTTATGTCAACAGAATTTAATAGCAGTGCCTAATTTGTATTTATTTCATTATAATAACGAATAGTGAAAAGAGCGCAATGTCCACGACCGATTGTATCACCCACCTTCCTCTCGTGACCCGTATGTCACGTTTTCCTAATATCTAGTCTTCCTATTCTGAACGCTTCATCTCTTCTGGACTTCTTAGTCTTTTATTCTGAACGCGTCATCTATTTCCGGATTTCCGACTTCTGTCTTCGGGATGTTTCCTTAATGCTGTTCTCTTTTAGAAATTGTGCGCCCTAGCACTAAAACCTGTCTTCTCTAACAAGACAGCCACCTGGTCCCATTTTTTTGTTTAACGAGGAAAGCGCTATTCATTTTAGGCTTCCTAGGTGCCAAACTTCTCTCTCAGGATTTTCGGACTAAAGAATTTCGACACAGGTCATCACTTTAAATTCACATTACTTCCAAAGTGTACGCCTTAATTTACTCTGACCAATCGTACGGAGCGGTTCCTAAATTTTTCCCAAGATAATCATTTCTTCCGTCAGATTTTTGACAGCATAGAATCTCTTTACTAAGTTGCATATCAAGTTCCCTTTGAAAATGATAATTTAACATGGGTTCCTCTCAAGCGATTATGGTTGGCAGCTTAAATATTTACTTTCCCAGGACAGCGTTTCAATGCCCTGATCAAATCTCACTGAGTCGTGGATGTTAGCCTTTCAAGTTTAACACTGATATGGGGAGGGGAGACAAAATAAAGGTCGAAGTGACCCTTCACAAAGATTTTTCTGGCTTAAATGTGATAAAATTGTAATGCTCAATGCATTCAACTTTAAGGTTTAATACTATTTAAAATTCGACATTTTACAGTACCAGAAAGTTGGACTAAAGAAGTTATTGTGCCAGTTTATAAAAAAATAAAGTTGATAAAATCGATATGTCAAATTATAGACCTATTACTTTTGTAAGCTGTTTTGGTAAAGTAGTTACAGCAACACTAACTCTTAAGATTGTCTAAATCCGTTGACGATAATAAGTTATTATCTGAGACTCAAGCTGGATTCAGGAATGGCTATTCCACAATGGACACTATTTTTATTTTGTACAGCATTGTTACATTTAATAGAAAATGCTAATAGAGGCTTCTTTCCACGTTTGTTGAGTTTAAAAGTAATGTTTGGAAAGTTCAGTTATGGCACAAACTGTATTCGGTAGGCATAGGAGGAAAATGTTTTAATGTTATATTAAACATATATAATGATATCAAATTATCTGTTAATGTAAATAATAAGCTTTCCGGTTTGTTTTCTCATGTAAAAACGGTGTAAGACAAGCGAAACTTTGCCTCCGTTATTGTTCTCCTTATTCTGGAATGACCTAGAATCTTTTGCATTAGTAAATGAATGTACAGGATGTGCTGTACCTTCCAAATATACCTGTATATATGCTGAATGTTATGTTACTTTTATACGCTGATGACACCATATTTGTCGCATATAATCCTTATGGCATGCAATGTACTCTCGATATGTTTGGCAGGTATTGCGATAACTAGAATCGTATAATCAACATAGAGAAAATAAAAATTATAGTATTTGTTAAAACAAGAATCATGCATGTTGATTTAAGATAAGCAATGCCGACTGCAAAAATACGCTAGCATCCATAGCTAATAAAGGTCTGCATTTACTTTTAAAAGCGTAGACACAATTTAGATTTGTCTTTTGATTATCAACTGAAACTGTTCGATCAAACCATTGTATTAGTTTTAACATATGCTTGTGAAATTTGGGGATTCGTGAAATCTGATATGGTCGATAAAAACTCATCTTTCTTTCCTTTTATATATATACACATGGTATACGGCAAATTTAGTCCTTTCCCCTTAATTATGAATATTAAAAGTCGCATTATAAACTATTGGGCTAAATTGGTGATTGGTTATGAAGAAATATTACCTTATCGTATGTAATCTCTCTTATACAAAACAGTTTGGTACAACCTCGTATGACAATAAATGGTTACTTGAAGTAAAATCTATTTTGGGTTAAGTTACGTATGGAGAAATCAAAGTTTTGTATCAGTTAAATGGCTAACAACCTCGGTAAAACAACGACTGAAAGATCAATGCATATAAACTTGGGCAGCTAACATCTATACGCCATCTGAATGTCTAAATTACAGGCTATTTAAAACTATTTTGGATTTAGAAAAGGTTTATTCGTTATTAGCAAACCAATATATCCAAACATTTAATTTTAGAACTGTAAAGTCATTGGTTTGCCTTTCCACTGGTAGGTGTGCAAATGTTCCTTATAACGAAATATATTGCACACTTTGACAGTCTCGAAAAATATGGGACGGATATTATAATTTCATGCCATGTTCTTATTTTCAAAACGAAAGACAATTTATAACTCACTTTTAGACTTCCAGGACTAACGTTCATATATATAATAAATTAATGAATACAGGTAACGTACGACACTTGAAAAAGCAAGCAAACCTTTTGCGGGTTCTTAGATTGTGTTTTCCAAATATTGTAACCCTGTTAAGCACCATGCAGCGTGATCACATACTATATATTAATGTTCTTTTTCTTATTTACATCATATGTTATATCCTTTACAACCTGATTGTAATAAAGTCTTATCTTGTCTTGACCCTGGACCTAAATTCATGTTATCTTCCATTACAGTTAATATCCTGCATTCCAATCATCCAGAAGGTGATAAAGACGTATCATAGCGTCTTATTGATTTGGTTTTCAATTGTGTGCCAATGTTATTCAGACTTCCCTCATGAAAGGACACAAATCTATTGATTACATTCTTTTATTTCTCTCATAATTTGAAAGCCAGCGGGTGCTAACCTATCATCAATTCATCAGGCAAATCTTCCTTCAGTATGTTAATATGTTTTGCTTGTGGACAGGCACATGCTACGAAACACTCCGATTGTTCATTAAAGGTATGAACACCGTTGACAATTTCAACACCATTATATTTATTTATTTTCGAAAGATTACAAATGAGGGTATTTATTGCTTGACTTTTAAGAGATATATTGTGACATTTAGTAAGCACTCGTAAATAGCCATACGTATGTCTCATTATCGAGTGGGACTAAAGGTGGAATCAGCTAAATATCGGTTAGATGTAAAGCGAGTGATCTTCATTAATTGATAATTTCTACATAAGGGCCACAACAGGCATGACTCCCGTATCCGGCAGGTGAAAATTTTGGTTTACTCAAGTCTTATACTTCATCATGCCTTACATGAGTCTAATTTCGTCATTATATAATTTCTCAACATGAATCTGGGAAAATCTTGGGAAAACATTTCAACATGTTACTGGTTGCTAATGTTAAACTTCAAAACAAACTTAGTTCAAGGACTTTCTTCGTTATAGAAGACAAAGGTCTATAAGGATAAAAACATCCATCACCTACTCGAATGAGTAAGACAGAGGCGTTTGATTGGTTGAATGCGTGATGACGTCAGTGTGAAATTATCAATATCTACACTCATATTATCCATATTTAATAGCCACACTCCATAAATATATCCACACTCTACAAATATATTATTCTAGATACCTTTCCATTCTCGTTTCTCCTTTTTTCTTTTGTAGATGTCAGAGTAGGGTTTCAGATATGTTTTATAAATTGTTTTCGTTGCAACACGGCTGATAACAGTGGTCAACGCCAAGATACTTTTTATTTTTGGTTACTACAACTCTATGGTCATAAACTAAGTAGCAGCTAGAATTGTCCAACTACAGACATTTATATACAAGCAAAAGGTTGAAAATGCACTTTGCTTCTACTACCAAATTGAGAAGTCACAAAATTCCAATGGGAGCGAACTTAATTCTTTTAAGATACCACCTGACCGACCTCCCCAATGGGGAAAAGACAGAAAACATATTTCTTAATAATACTAATAATTATATTATTTGTAACTGTCAAGACGTAAGTAAGCACCTATATACAGCTCCAATCTTATTGAAACCAGATCTCCACTGTTAAACATGAAGATGTGACAGCATCCGCTGTTGGGTAACTAATGTTATTACGATAATCGCTAATTTTATCATCCATTCAGATGAAGTCTTATATCTTAGCGTTTGGAGACTGAGCAGTGTGGATGAAGAGCATGAATGTGTACCGAACGAATATGATTCACTTTCAGATTTTTAAAAGCTGCATTTAAATTGATTAATTCCAAGGTCACCAGAACATCCGATTTTCACGAAGGACAGCGGATATCTGATTTTAATGAGATTGTTTATAGATCCAATGCAACTCTTCGTTCTTTAATATCTCAGAATAGAACCTATGCACCTACGCCAAATCCAGCTAAAGATAATCATAACAATTTACTGCCATTAAAGAAAATTACAAAAATTAGACAAAAGCATGTGCCAGGAGTTATCAAATAAAGGTGTACATAGCATGGTATTGTTAGTTTCTAAAATGGCGGTAAAATTATATATTCCTTAAAAAAGAGGTTTTCAACTTCTGGATGCATTGTCTAAACCGTTGATGACGCTAAACTTTGCTACATTTTGTCCGAATGGTGAACATAAAATATTTTAAACCGATTTATATCAACAATAATCGTTACGACACAAAACAGCTCTGAGTGTACATGAACAGACAATCGGTGGCAATTTACGCGCTGTGCACTTTCGAGAAAGCTGTTCTCGTCTGTCTCATTTCTTGGACATGTATCGAAACTAGTCGCAATTAACTAAGAGTCCCATGCAAAATCGACGGATTTTGCCTTGAAAACAGGGAATAGAAAGAAGAGTTGGATAGATATACCGACATTTTTCACTCGTGAAGTGGAAACATATTGCCACATTATACTCCCACCCACAGAGACAGAGAGAGAGAGACAGAGAGAATATGATACACACTGTAGAGCTGTTATTGATATGTTAGGTCACTGATGTCAGAGTTTAATAGTTTAAAGGCTACGGTAATGGACGGCAGATGACTGAGACGACTCCTATGTGACAAAACCATATGTTCAAGCTGATGCCACTGCTCCGAACAACTTCATTCTAGCATTCCGCACGAAATGATTTCAGTGCGAATGTGTCAAATCCAAGCAACAAATCAAATTCTCCCAGCTTGGTGTTAGTTGCAGTATTTGCTTCTCACCGCCTTCCCATTTTCATTAATCCACGCTCTCGGCTCCTTTCATAGGAACTGTTCCAAGTATACAGAATCTGCTGTAACATGTACGTGTTGTTATACTACCTTTCGAACACATATATGAATGAATACTCACGCACGAGGTGTATAAGAACATTGTACCTTCTGAAATTATAGCTAAATCAGATTATAAAATTGAATACATTTGTCACAATAATATATAATATATATTTGCGTCGCTAAAATTTATTGTTGCAATTTTAAAGTATCCTCATCCCTTTGTCTCTATGGTCAAATAGGAGTCTTTCACGATAAAATAACCCTTCCAGTTTGCTCATCATAATCGAACACAACTCATCAGCATAAATGTCTGTGTTTTTCTCACATATGGGTACTAGTGCAGTTCCTGGCTAGTTGAATTTAAATTTTTGGAAAGGTTGCGCAGATGTGACTTTATAAAGTTCAACACAAAGTAGGTAACCCAGGACAGCTGATGACTCTAAGAGGCTAGAGGAAGAGAGAGAAGGAAAAGAAATACGGCAACGCCGACCAATAACCAACAGTGTCTTGGAAAAGACCGGAAGCAACCAGGTTATGCTGACATGCTGGCAATTTGAGTTCGAACAGTGAAATTTGTTTATAGTTATAATAGAACAGTTAATTGAATTTCGCATAAATTTTGTAAACATATGTGTGAGAGAAAGTGAATAATTCAAATGACATGTTCAATTTTATTTTGTTTACGTAATTAATTGAATTATTATAGTTTACAAACGGGGGCTCGTGTAGTTCTATTCTATATCCGTGCTCAGATCTCTGTTATTCCGTCTATTAATTTCACATTTTATTTTATTGTTTACTCGATCCGGGCAATAACACCGCGGTCGACCATCTCCTACATAACGATAACTAAAGCACCATTAGGACATCTGGAACTGTGAATCTGAGCAAGTATGTCCCAGCAAGAAAAGAGAAGAGCCCCAATAAAAATACTCAGATTTTTCTGCTTGAAATTTTAAACAAACCCAAAACTACGTATTGGGGGAATATATTAATCCTTTACACTTTGGAACAATGGGGGGAGCTCACATTTATAATAGTTTTGTGAATAGCTAGATGTTTCGAGGTACCCACACAAATAAAAGCAAGATTTTTTCATGAAGGCAATACTGACAGTATCAGTCCATTAACACCTGACGACATAACGTACTTACAATCTTTATACAGGCACAAACTATACAATATCTTATTGTTTTCTCTTTAATCTATTTGTAACCATTCGAGTATATGTAATTCATCGGAATGGATTATACTCATGACCAACGTCCATAGTTTCTCATTTATAGCCATTATTTATCGCCTAATGTGCTTCTTTAGACCAAACTATCGATGTTGTTGTTGTTGTTGTCTTTTTTACTTTATTATATCCTATCTACCACTTTTTATTTAGTTTATTGTCCCTACTAATTTTCAACCAAAAGGCCACGAGATCAAACTAAAAACGAATTGAAAAACACTTTCTAGCTCGAAATAAAACTTTCTGTTAAAACTTAGATGCATAGTCCGTTGTGTTTTATATGAATTTTTTTTCTTCCATTTGGAAAAAAAAGACGCGAGATAATTGTGCGTATGTGAGATTCTTGTCCGTCATCACATTATATGTAAATTACTGCGTGACTTTTATGACCAGTAATGCTAAGAGAATAATTACAACTGAAACGTGTCTTTCAGTTTGAAAACAAAGAGCAGAACTTTAAAGTCAACTGTTTTTCATGCACACGCTGACGGGCTAGATTGGAAAACAAAAAAAAACACTGTAATGGCAACTGTTTTCCACACATTGACGGGCTAGACTGGAATAAAACTGTAATGTCAACTGTTTTTCATACACACACGGACGGGCTAGATTGACATAAAACTGTAATGTCAATTGTTTTTTTTATACATACACACACTGACGGGCTAGATTGGAATAAAACATGTGCAACACATGCTGAAAACTATCACTTTAATGAAACACGACAATAAAAAAATGCAGGAATATAGTTCGCAAAAAACACAACAGTAAACGGTAAACTACTGGGGTGTTCTTGTTTGATTGTTTTGTTTCATCAGAAGGTATTTTATGGGTAATGATATGTGTCCAAAATCAAGCAAATAACATGGCGTAAGTGAGTTGTCATATTTTGTATGCAAAATGGTGAGTGTCGCTTGCCTACGGTGCGCAGCAGATGTTTTATACGGTATAGCATTGATACATGGACTATCGATCAGAATTGGGTTCAACAGCAAAGAAGTAAAAGGAATGATTATTCCACTGATACTGCAATTTTCAGAAGCTGATTTTGTGGAGAGAGAGAGAGAGAGAGAGAGAGAGAGAGAGAGAGAGCGTGCTTTGCAAAGGAGGTACCGTCTATACTCCCTTACAAGACGTGTCCAACTACAAACTGCACAGACCCAGATCTGCGGTCGCATAATGCACTGGCAGATCCGGTTCTGTGTAGTTTGCTGAGACTAATCAGTAGAACAAACGACATAGACTCTAATCTGCAGGCGCGCTATGATATGGCAGATCAGGAGCTTAGTTGTTTGTAATTTGACTCGACATATTATCCGGTACGGACGGTAGTTGATTCAGATATTCTGCTTAGGTTACCGTATACTCTCTCTCTCTCTCTGTCCCTCTCTCTCTCTCATAAATTTGATATTGCCATCATCGTAATTAAAAATATGACACCAGCAAATACAGGAGCACTGACATAGGAAGTCTTGCCAGCAAATAGTGGAACTCTGACATAGTAAGTCTTGCCTCCAAAATCATGATAATGTATATAGCTATTGCAGAGAAAAAATATTTTAGCGAAAAAGGGACTAATGGACATAAGATGGTTGCAATCACAAGCTTGTAAATAAATATTCAAGATAAATTCATTTGCAACTTGAGTCCGATTACATAGCAGCTAGAATAGTAAACTGCAATGTTGAATCCTAACATCAATATCGATATTGAGTTGTAATGTCAAGGTCACTGTGTTCATTTCTGTGTCCTCCTAATGTCTATATCGATTTTTGTTTTTCCCGGAGAAATATATCTGAAGTGGAGATCATACCTCTAAGAAAAATCGAGATTGCATTCTATCAGTGGCTTAAGAATTTTCAAGTTATCGGGTACAATGATATCAAAACCTCATTATACAAATCCTCGCACAGTACGATGACGTAATGCTTGCGAAGATGTGCCCTTGATGTGATATACTTTAAGCAATATTAATTTTTATAAACAGAACGTTATCCGGTACTTCACGTCATCAAACAGCATGCAAGTTCTCCCTCAAGGCTGGAAAGTACAATAGTGTTTTTGACGATGAACACGTGCTAGGCCATACTATCACAGATTGTTTTCATTTTTACACCATGTCTGCTTTAGTGGAGATCTTTGTGCTAGCCTTCGAGGAGATAAATGTGTGTAGTGTCGGACAAAGGTGGCAATAGATTTAGACCATTTGTTGGAGAAGCTCGTTGCAATACATCATTCATACATCAAGGATAAACATTCCGTTATATTCCCTATATTCCTCTGAATTTAAATTTTAATGCTTGTTTGAAAAATTCCAAATATCTGTTAGGACTGATATTAGGCAGATAAATTTGATAACATCTAACTGTTTTCTAATTCTTTTAATCTAAGGAAAATTAAATATGCTTTAAAAAGGTAACCATCTCTTTTCTGTCATATAGTTTGTGTTGTGGAATGCATTAGCATCTAAATTATCATCATTGATGCTTAATCCGTTTATTGGACGTTTTTCTTCTAGTAGATTAAAGAAATCAAGTCCTTTCCAGAAGTTTTCTGTTGAATACCTGTACAGTTTGCTCCAAGCAGAGGTTTTTAAACAAACAAGCACATTGCTTAATTACTTAATTAATTAAAAATTATTTCCAACTCAGCAAATGTGGCATGCTTTATGCTCAAAGGATTACAAATCAACGATATACAGTTATTTGTCTTCTCCTTGCTTCTCTGAGGCAAAATTCGGCTCATAATGGAAGTGTATTAAACTAGAGTGACATTTTAAATAACTGGTAGATTTGTTTTCTCTTTTTTCAGTTTCCTTCCATGAAACGGAATTCGTTCGTTGTCGGAGAAGACCCCCCCCCCCCCCCCAGCCGCCGTTCTACACACCCTCGTAATGTTTCCTAGTGTCGGCTTCTGTTTACAGTTAGATGGTTAAAAATATGCTCTGAAAATGCTTAAAATGCCGGAACCTCCAGGACCTCTGCCTCCCCCCACCCCCCGGCTACAACAGAGGATTTGGTCCCACAGATCCTCACCCACTTCACGCCCCCACCCCTCTCCAGAACAAAGAAACTACATTCCTGGATCTGCCATTGCAATCTGTCTCACCCACTCGCGTTGCAAGGCCAAAATATCTTTTTTTTGCGTTGTGACTCATATTTTTACCGGTCTACATACATTCGCTCGAAATAGCTATATTGGGATATCATTTGCTTATCTAAACAAACGTCGCATCAGTATTGTTTATACCACATTATAAGAAGTTTTAGCCGATTGATGGAATGAAGTGTTGGTACAGTCACTTTCTTCATCCTTCATTATTGTAAACAATTTTAGTAAAATTCGACAAATAATTTATTTCCCTCAATATAAAGTGAAAATTTAAAAAGAACTTACTGCAATGCGAATAAAAGTCCTAATAGTCCATAAAATCGTTTCACCAGATCTAATGAATAAAGCTCCATCTGAATTCCAGTGATATTCCAAATTAGTTTTAATATTGAATATGTTGATGTGCCTGTAGTCTCGAACTTAGTGATGCGCCAACATTCTTTTGATATATCTCAATAAATATAACGTAAAAATGTTCTTGTCTGAAATCACTATAATTCCAAATAAATGTTCCAGTCTAAGAATATTATAGATGAGCCCTTTGTATTTCCAGTAAATAAGACTTTGGATAAATAATTCCACCCAAATGAAATAGTGAACATTACAATAAGACTGATTCTGCAAACTATGTTAAAATTACAATAAGACTGATTCTGCTAACTATGTTAAATTCAAGAATGAATAAGTTTTCAATTAAAGCAGATTATATAAAAGCAAAGACACACACGTAGAACCAGGATGTAGGTCTAAAGTTCACTTGTGGAATAGTCTAAATAATGTTACTAAAATTATAATAAAGAATATGTGAAAAGTGGGTTCAACAGGTTATTCATGACGGAATTCCAGTATCCTGGATTCAGACCTAATAAACATGTTCACCGTTATTAATAATGATCATCATATTTGACCCACACTCCTAGCTAAATATTAAATATGTATTATTGGTTTACAAAATAAAACAACACCAATGTCTTTAGCCAGATACACAAGGTCAAGTCCAAATGACAATTATGCAAACCTATAATTATGGAGAAAAACAAACAAATACAAATTAAATATAAATAAAGTATATATAATTTAGGCGACTTAATGTGCATTCATTATCTATTAATTCGTTGTGATGTAAGAATATGGATCCTGTCCACTGGCGCACGCAGCATAGGTCACGGCCGTCACGTGATCCACCAGGCAATCCTACTGTGTGTGTGTGTGTGTATATATATATATATATATATATATATATATATATATATATATATATATATATATATATATATATGTGTGTGTGTGTGTGTGTGTGTGTGTGTATATATATATATATATATATATATATATATATATATATATATATATATATATATATATATATATTCCGACAAGTTTAATAATGCAAATGGAGCTGAAAATATGTCACAAGATTCTGTTAAAACGATTAGCAAATATTAGCTTTAGTTTCCGACTGCTTACGCACGGAACTACGCAGCTAACTCTCCCGGCCCTGACTGACTGACCCCCCGCCACTTGCAAAAAAGCCTGAGGGCGCCCATGATCCTGTCTCTTTTCCAAGTGATACCATAATTTTCCTTCATGATGAAAAATACCCATTAAGCTAAATGTGACAAAATTGAAATTGTTACCACACATATTTTTCATAGAAGTAAGAATGAAAGAATTTTCGAGACCTATAACGTTTATCAGATAAATGACTATAAACATGGTGCCGATTCCTATAATTTTACAAGATATCGTTTAAACAAGAATGCTATTTGGGTGTTTCTGTGACTATAAAAGTTAGTGTTGCAACGATATACCAGTATACCGTTATGCTGCGGTTTGCTGTTCTACAATACATACCGCAATACTCTTTTTTCATGCTCTTGCTTTTATCTTACCAATCTGTGCACTCCTCATAATTTGTCCAATCTAATTCAAGATACATATTGTCTTTTTCTCCTAGATACACGCTTAATACGAGATTGCACGATAATGTAAAACGCGATGCACAGTACCATTATTCGGCATTTGGGCAAGTTTTAATGGTGGAACTGGGGCAAATCAAGACCAGGGGATATTTTTTCAGTTAAAAATAATAATTTATAAACCACACTTTGCCTCATATGTGTATATCTTGTTCCTACTGACACTAAATGAACACTGCTCAATCCAGACATCAAAAGAGAGAAGCAACGACTTAACTTGCTTAGGAATGAATCTCTAATAATATTGGAAGAGGATCCTTTGAAATGGTGGAAAGCTCAGCAGTGCAAATTTTCACTCATTGAACAAGTAGCCAAGAAAAGGAAACTTCCCGTGCCGTCAAAGAGAGTCTTTATTACAGCTAGAGACATTCGTACCGCAGAGATGGATGCATTGATTTCAGACGGTGTCGATATATTAATTGTCCTCAAGAAAAAATGAGGTGACTTATTTGACGTCATGCTAAAGAAATTTAAAAAAAGATAGTTCGAATGTATTGAGACGTTTAAAACAATGTTCCTGTGAAGTTTAAATGAAAATACAGACAGACTAGAAATAGCAGTGAGATTTTTATTTGCTGATAATTTTACTACTTTCGGTTGTTTGTATACTTCTTTCATTTTTATAAAATTTTGTATGTTCGTTTGACAAACATTTGAAATCTTACAAGGATACATCACTTGAGATGTATTTTTCAAGTAATAAATGTAGCATTGATTAATTTATTTGTTTTCATTGAGTGTTAATGTATAGTAATACCTATTCTAATAAATTTTTTTATATATCGTAATACGATTTGGGGTTTAATAAAAAGGAAGAATGCTGTTCGGGTATTTTTGTGGCCATATAAGTAAGAGTACTGTTCAGGTGTTCATACCAATATTTAAATAAGAATGCTGTATGGGTGTTTCTGTGACTAGAAAAGTAATACTGTTATTTGGGTGTTTCTGTGACTATGTAAGTAAGAATGTTATTTGCGTGTTTCTGTGACTAGATAATTATCTGTTGTTATTTGAGGGTTTCTGTGACTAGACAAGTAAGAATGTTATTTGGGTGTTTCTGTGACTATGTAAGTAAGAATGATATATGCGTGTTTCTGTGACTAGATAAGTAAGAATGTTATTTGCGTGATTCTGTGACTAGATAATTATCTGTTGTTATTTGAGGGTTTCTGTGACTAGACAAGTAAGAATGTTATTTGGGTGGTTCTGTGACTATCTAAGTAAGAATGATATATGTGTGTTTCTGTGATTAGATAAGTAAGAATGTTATTTGCGTGTTTCTGTGACTAGATAATTATCTGTTGTTATTTGAGGGTTTCTGTGACTAGATAAGTAAGAATGTTATTTGGGTGTTCATGTGACTAAATAAGTAAGAATTCTATATGCGTGTTTCTGTAACAATATAAATAAGAATGATATATGGGTGTTTCTATGATTATATAAGTAAGAAGGTTATTTTGGGTGTTCCTGCGACTAGATAAATAAGAATGTTATTTGGGTGTTTTGTGACTAGATAAGTAAGAATGTAATTTGGAATTTGGGTGTTTCTGTGACTAGATAAGTAAGAATATTATTTGGGTGTTTATGCCAATATATACTATTCTATTATAACATCCATTTCATACTAGTCATACTATTCTATTAGGACAGCCATTTCATACTATTCATACTATTCTATTATAACATCCATTTCATACTATTCATACTATTATATTATGACATCCATTTCATACTGTTCATACTATTCTGTTATGACATCTATTTCATACTGTTCATACTATTTTATTATGACATCCATTTCATACTGTTCATACTATTCTATTATGACATCCATTTCATACTGTTCATACTATTCTATTATGACATCCATTTCATACTATTCATACTATTCTATTATGACATCCATTTCATACAATTGATACTATTATATTAGTACATCCATTTCATACTATTGATACTATTATATTAGGATATTATTTCATACTATTAATACGATTCTATTAGGATATCATTTCATACTATTCATTCTATTCTATTAGATAAGCATTTCGTACTTTTGAACGAGGTGACGTTAAATTGTTCACTTTCACAATTCCCAGCGCCTCTGGTTGTTGTTTCATGTTTTAGTACGTTGCAGTAATATCTTCTAGATAGTTATCACCGGTTTCCAAATGAAATAAAAAATTGATGGTTGTAAAATGCAATATTCTACAATATTGCAGTGTATTTTGGAAGTAGTGATACTTAAGATGTTCTCTTCAAAATTGCAAAGTTGAAAGACATCTTAAAGAACCCTGTCTAATTGAGAGCTGCCATAACTAGTTTTCAGCTCAAGAATTAGGCCAGGATATACCTTCAGAGGTCTAAACTTGGGGTTAAGATTACACAGAATTATTTTTCAATAAGTTGCTCAATAAACTAATAGGCGTTACAACTGCATGGATAATTACTTCATGGAGCCAGTAACTTCTCGTGGGTCGGTGGTTCTTTTCCCCCGAGTTCTTCCTCCACCATTAATACTGGCCGCCATGTATAGCCTTTCGTGTGCTGAAAAATGGCGTTAAACCCTACAGCAACAAAAACAACAACTTCATGGAAGTTGCCCAGATGTTGTATGTAATCTCAGTTAAATACACCACGAACGGTTGGTTTATGGGTAACGATATTTTGAAGGTATTCGTATGAAACGAATTGGTACTAAATTACACAATTAGACAATTGAGATGGGGCATTTTCATCGAATAGCTCATCTAAATGTTTATTTTATTCCTTAGTTATGCACGCAGAACTCAGACTGCTGCTTGCTGTAAACTAACGCTCATCACTTTACGTAAATTGCCCAGTTTTATGTACACATGTAGCTATGCATTACTAAACTCTTGAGATTCCCAGATATCTTCGTGCTGCGATATACTTTATTTCAACTTTCATTTTAATTGAAAGGTTAGTCACTATTAGTTCTACTGTAAATGACTTTCCTTCCCAGGCATGAATAAAACGCTTTTACAATGCCTTCAGAGCTATAATGTACACGTGCAAAGTTCCGTGATGTACCGATATTTTTAACAGGTTTGTTCTTTTGCACCAAACATTTCCCTCCTTTGCATTTATCTTCTATTGTATGAAGGATTACTGATGTTTTTAGTGAGTAATGAAAGCTTTCATATGCCTTTTTAACTATTTTTATGACAGTGGAAATTAAAATGCAAGGTCAATATTTCAGTACCAAATGTAGCAGTAGTTCACCCATTCATGACATTTCCTTGACCAGAACTGCCGCTCACCTTTGTCTGGTTGACGGTAAAAGCGAATGGGTGGATTTCTCGGTAAATATCACTTTAACGTTGTAGAAACAATCCCTGAGTGTTTTCATGCGTGATGTAGAAGGCATAGACAGGGGGCATTTTCACTTTTGAATGCGATCGAGTTGGTTGGCCCATAACAAAATTATATTTCATTGTATATAAGGGATTATTAACATCACTCAGACACAGATATTCGGGGACAATTGGAACATAAAGTCACCATTGATGCTGGCATCCACTGTTAGCCGATCCAACACCCCGTCAGCAAATTTCGCAACCTCTCAAGGCTTGATTCTGTCTGCAATTTTCCTGTTTGATGTTGGAAAGCAACAACCTTTCCAGATCGATATCAACAATAACTTAGTCAAACCAGCTTTGGTGGCAATCCTGGTCAGATTCACATCGGTACCCCATCTGATCCCTGTTCTGTAGTGTCCCTCAATGAAGCGTACTTTTTAAATGACATTGCAAAATCAACACTCGCGTTTGATGCTGGTGAATGTTCGAGTGATGCAGTGCTTAACAACATGATGTTAACATACTGGGCCGTTCATTCGAGTTTGTAAGGCAGCGTCGAATAAAAACAGAAGATGTCGTCAATCAGATCCAAATTTACCATTTTGTAAATAATCAACAAACTTCAAGTGGCGTTGCAAACCCGTACGAGTCAAAGTACACAAATAGGACGCCCCGTTACCACGTATGCGACCCAGTGAGTTCCATGCACTGTTATTAAATCTAGACTGATAGCGATTTCCCGCGCGCGGGTAATCATTGATGCAAGTTCATCCGACATAAAGACACCTTGAAATTATTTGACTGACTTTGTAATCGTGAGTAAATCAGAACTGGTTAATGTACGCTCTTTCATATTAGTTTTCGCGTTGTCCCCGGAAGGCCTTTTATTTGTTTTTTCTCTGCGAAAAATAAATGTTTATAAGATGATATGCGGCCTCGAGAAATATTATAGATTGTTCCACTGACCGTATTTTTCAGAGCCATCCTGGATGCAGTTCCGACCCCAAATGAAGCCGCTTTTGCAACCACAGAGCTACAGCGACTAACAACGCTTGAATACAGCGATGAATTTAAATATGTAACCGGTCTTTTACATTTGTGCCACATCTGACTTTGATAACTCAAATGTCACCGAGGTGTTCTTTCGTTTAGCTGAATTAAACTGATAAAGATGTATTTGGGTCAACCACACGGGGACATGTCCAGTTAACATTTGTGGAGACATTTCAATATGACCCCGCAAACGTATCTTATTGTGCTGTTTATTTTCGCAAGCTCCTTTTGGACTAAGTCGAAATTTAACTTCGTGATATGGCATTGGTTATCATTGTTTAATTGCAACAACGAAATGTTTGTGAAAGTAATTACAGGTTTCTCATAGGCCCGTCAATGACTCTCATCCACCACATGTATCCTCCAACAACAGCATGTGATCAACAGAGAATAACAGAAATACATCTGTATCTATCGATGTTGCAGGGGTAGCTCAACAACATCTACATTAAAGTGTATATCGACCACTGACTGTTCAGGTCCAGGTGTTCCAATGGAAAAAACAAATCGGGTACAACGTGGCGAAATCTTTCGGGGAAATCCGCATAAATGTGTCAACATTTTGGTTTCGGTCCATCACGATCATAGCCTGAGATATGCACGTGTGACATGATTGTTTGTAAAGTCCATCAAAATATCTTTCTAGGGTTCCTGATGACCATTTAAACGTAAAAAAAATCAAACACTCATTACTTATAAAATATAATTTGATCCACCTCCTATCTACAGTGCTCCCGATCAGTTGTTCGTTCCCGATCTGTTGTTCGAAACGCTATGACTACGTGTCTTTGTACGCTGACACCTTGTTTGGTAGTTACTTGCCATGATATGTGCTGACCGATTACTTTCATACAAATATGTTGTGACCATAGGACCGTTCCGGTGGCATAGTGGTTAGAACTTCCGCCTCGGATGCGGGAGGTCGTGGGTTCGATCCCCGGCTGAGTCATACCAAAGACTTACAAAAATGGTACTAACAGCTGCCTCGCTTTGCGCTCAGCATTAAGAGGTTAGTGTTAGGACTGGTCGGCCTGGTGTCAGGATAATGTGACTGGGTGGGACATCATGCTACATGTCTGCGGCATGATGCTCCAGCGCTAGACATTACTATAAACTGTCACACTGCAGAAATCGTAGCGATATGACTGAAAAATTGTTAAAGCTACGTTAAAAATCAAAATCACACACACACACACACACTGTTGTGACCATAGGAAATAGTGATGTGCATCAAGAATTTGTAAAGGATAACAAATATGTTTGTAGCAACCGAAGTGATATAACATGCATCCAGCATTCCAGTTCCAGCAACACAACTTTGCTAGTAGTAACATCCCTATTACTCCAGACAGCATCTTGTTATGAGTCTTACGATATAATGCGACAGTGTGTTTGACTCCAAAAAAGTCACGTGAACATCTCTGCCAAACCATATATATGACAGAGGAATCGCAATGAGTCTTCGTGACGTAGACCTCGACGATGCGCAAACACAAAATTTTAATCCTAGTTGGTGCCAATTACAGCGAACGCTTGCACATCTTCTGTCGCGTTCCTAACGCATTCAACGTTATACTGGAGATAATCTGTATGATCGGATCCATCCTTGTGCAACATCATAGACGGGCCAACAGATCTTGCATAATCGTATCTGGCGAGACCAATACTCATGGTGGCAATGTCAACATTGCTAAAACATGGTTCGATTTTCTCTAAATCGATGAAATATTAGGCGATGCAGACCTACACCATAACATCGTTGTTAACTAATCTAAGCTGGGTACTGTCGGGGTAATGGGTTTTATAGTCTTATTTCAGTTTTCCATACACCTCAAAGAAGGCATCAGACTGGAGAAGATACCGACACGTATTATGCACTTGTAATTTTATTTGATCTTTCTGATGTGGCTCCTTAGTTAGTTAAGATAGTAATTTAAAACAATTTCTTCGATCTATAATCATTGGCATGCCAGTGTCAATCACAGTATCGGGTACTTCCTTGAATGTTGTCACTGTTTCCCGGCTCATTCCGCAACTTTAATCCGCTTCCCATTGCCGTATTTACAATCATGGAATCAGTTTTGACGTCGGGCAGCTTCATTGATGACTTTACTGAAGGGGCTGGCATTGTTGTTGTGGATGGCAGTATAAACTTTTGTGGAAGCATAACTGTTTTATGATGTCTGATTCATCAGTTGCCATAGTCGATCTGAATTCGATTGAACAGTTTGGAATCGCAGATTATAAACCGATCCGCATCAACTTTTCGATGCAATCAACGACACACATGATAGCTTGAATAGCAATTGGTACAGCGTACGAGAACAACGACGCGAGCAACTTTGGTGCGCCTATAACTAATTCCCTGACAACATTTCCATAAAACGCAAAGTCAACAGGTTTTCTCGCTTTGTCACAACGTGCGGGTATCACACGGACTCTCATTTTATTAAATATCAGGTCGATATCTAATTTGCCGTTGTATTACCCAGATTTTCGCCCTCAGAGATCTGGCATGTGCTCGTCTTTGTCCACCACCTTGAAAGGAAGGTGCGCCAACCTGGAATTGTGGCAATGAAGATGCACTTGCGTTGTCGAAGTAATCTAGAGCAGATCACCCGGCTACATTTTCGTGGAAAACTCGAACTGTATATAATCCTGACAGTCAACGTTTGCAGAATATGTGCTTTGACAACTGCCACATATTATATTATATAAATCGTTCAGGTAATCATGATAATGCCTGAGGAGATATGATATCGAGGCCCTGCAGGTGCTGCGCGTAAATGCGCGTGATGTCAACCGCGTTTGGTGCAGATTTAATCGAGATGGCAAAGCTAATTGTGGGCTCGTGTTCGCGTATGAAAATTGTAGAATTTTGGCAGGCTTCAATCTCATTATTGATTTATTGAGTGTCGTATGTACCAAATGAACGTTCAACAACATCCAATGTATCACTATCCTCCTCCCAGAACGCGAAATAGTTATTCGCAGGAATCCCCCCAATTTGACGTCAGGGCAACTGTAATAAACGGACAATAACGCTAGTGCGATCTCGAGTGCCTGTGATTCCCTAGCAGAGATTGATGACCAAAAAAACCTGAAGCGTCTAAAAGCCATTGTTCCAGAGTGTGGTGTGGTCGGGCATCGTAGTCAACATATGTTAGGCCTCTTAAACAAATCTATATGACGCATTTAGCGAAATAGTGATTTACCTTTTCTGTGATTTTGTAAGCATGCCAGTGTTTGAGCAATGTGATTCCTACATTGGATGAGCTCACATTTCCTTTCAAAATACTATACGTAATTCTCTAATATAATATACTGTCACGTAAAAGGAAACAATCCTTGTAAAATATTTGATATCAAGTATAGCCGTGGTCAATATAAAATATTCCTCACACAAAGCAGATATCGGCAGAATTAAGTACATTTAGTATAGTCCCGATCAAATTGTCACAAAGGAAACTAGACATTTTCACGCAGGGGATTCTCTGGCGCTAGGCTCATTCTTTACTACGGGTAAAATAATTTACATTTGCACATTTTGTTCATATTTGCAAAGAGTATTCAACATATCATATGCTCAAAGAATTGAATGGACCTTATACCGATGTATAGCATCGACTTCAATCAAATACATTGTGCAACTGCGTTTACAGTATTTTGCTGCTAGCATTCGTGCTATCGCTTTACACTGACTTGTAAAATCGTATACGATAGTTGCAAAGTCATTCACACTACTTACAGGATTATATTTTTACAACGCATAGTTGTTATCACATCCCAATGGGATATAAATTTGTACAGTTACGGGTCACAGAAACTTTAACCTAAATTGGTAACTGAATCCAAAATGCCTCATGTCATACTACTGGTGCTTAGTGTAGGTCTATTTGCCCAGCCATTGTGAATGTGTAAATTACACAATAAAACGATACTTTTGTCACTTTCGCCGAACACAGAAAACCGGTCATGAACATTATAGACTCCAATACCCCAAAATGTTACTGCTTATCGCTTTAAACGATCATTTTACCCAAAATACGTATTCTTAGTAGTGTAGTCTATGAACTAAACGCACTGAATCTTCGCGCAAAGTATAACGCTGCGATTATGAAAACAAACAACGCAAAACACAAGTGACAGATTCATGGCATGGAAACAGTAGAAATTATTAGATGGGCATAACTCTGTAGACATGGAATTTGACCATGAGCCCGATCATACGGCGCTTCTAGCATTTCACATGTGGATCACTCCACAGCAAACGATACCAAGACTAGTGTAGTTTTGGATTATGATACTATACAGACATAGACAAAGAGTCATGAAATAAAACGAAAACCTGTTATCATAAAAGGAAGCTTTGAAATCGAACAGTGATTGCGCTAAAATAAGTGAGTCTAACCTCTTTATCGTCAAGCAAAGATTTTCGATGATTGCATTAAAATTCATACAGTCGACAATTACGAGGAGAATTGAAGTGTGTTACCTTAGTATGTTATATCTCTTTTCTGTCTAATGTAAGAGAGAGACAGAGACGAGACAGAGAGATAGACAAAGACAGAGACAGAGAGTCAGAGAGAGACAGAGAGAGAATGAAATAGAAATAAATAATAGCATAGCAAATAAGAACACAATGTTCCAAATTGCGTGTTTTAAAGGCGAAAAAATTAGGAGCAATTATGTTCATGCACAGAAACAATTTTTTTCAGCGCACGTTTTAATCGTCCTAATAATTAATTGTGTCATTCGACTGCCAAGGTCAACCTCAACACTGCATTTAGGTCACTCATGTTGTATGATCGACAGAATAGAAGTAGATCTTGGGAAGACAGTTGGAAGCTTTTCTTTGGCTTTCGATATGTTTAAAAAACGTAGTTCTGTCTCGACGATCATATATCATCAGTCATCAAGGTGTGCAATTTTTCTGTCTGTAGGAATGAAAACACACGTGAAACTAAATTAGAAGAATCCTAGTAAAGGCTGATGCTTGAAATAATATTAGAGACAAAATAAATCATTGTTGGCAGTGTTTGCTGGCTTTAATTTTGAAACTTTTTTCTATGTTGCCAGAGGAAACTTACCTTTCATAAGATGTTGCTATTGAAAAGTGTGGACTAAGTGCATATCCAAGGGAGATAAATTAAGATGAAGAAAACTGTCTAAGAAAGTATGACTGCAAAGGACACTTTTCCTGATAGTGTACGTTATTTTGTATTATGTTTTGTATGTAGATACGATTTGGCATGGGCATACAGAGTATCACGCTTTGAATCAATGTTATATTATGTCTATGTGTGTGTGTGTTATTTGGATTTTTAACGTAGCTTTAACAATTTTTCAGTCATATTGCTTCGATGTCTGCAGTGTGACAGTTTATGGTGATGTCTACAACTGGGGTACCATGCCGCAGACATGTAGCATCAAGTCCTACCCGGACACATTCTCCTGACACAAAGCTAACCAGTCCTAACACCTTAATGGTTAGCGACATGCGAGGCAGCTGCTAGTACCATTGTTAATAGACAGATGCTCTAACCACTGAGGTCATCGGAGCTGTCGACCTTATTTGAAAGCATTGAAACAACTAAAGAGAATCTTTAAATTTCAGGATTAATTAAGCCTCGTTTGCAAAAGTCATTTTAAAAAAAGACTGGGAAAAGATACATATTATCAGGATAAGCGGGAGTTAAGATAAATTCTTAAAGCGAATGAAAATGATCACAATGATGACCAATGACGAACATAAGCAATTGCAGTAGCCACTTTAAAAGCTGGTGATGGCCCTTGTCATGGGTTAAAACAATTCACATCTTATTAAACAAATATATTAAATATAATTCACTTCTTAGCTTAACTACAATATTGGTACCTAACAATTCATTGACATAAATCGTGATACAAACCTAATAATTATAAATTCTTAACATACCTGCTTCATATATCATTTAAGACAAGTCAATTCAAACACTTGTCTTAAGACTCATTTCAAGAAAAATTATGTAGGAAATTAAGACACAGTACCTTGCATTAAGGTTCGATCGTTTCCCTTTAGCAACTACATACATCCATGGTTCCATGTGTTTCATCGACTCTCAACTACCAGTCCTTTGGGCAATCTTTACGATGGTTTTCGCCTTTCCCCGGAGTCAAGACCTTCGCCTCCCGAGAAGCTTAGACTGCTTAATATGGCGGTGCAAGACATTCATAAAACACGTGACTTTATTAATATACGCCCTTCCAGGGATAAAAAAATATAAATTTGTTCATGATTCCCTTAATATATTGAGCTATGCAAAGCTTCAACTTATGACAAAATATTTAAACATGTACAAACACTTGGCATTTGATAAACAAAACGCATTATTCAGCCTTGTATCATTTCACCTGACATAATTATGAAACGGAACCTCATTAGGAATCAATCACGTCCCTAACATATGCAATAAATTGTGGATTTAATTCCGTGCCAAAAAACATACATCAGTTTAAAATTGTTATTTGTTACAATGACACTTACAAAATTCGCTATGGTATATGTTACAGTCACATATGAAAAATTCACACTGTTACACACTCTCTCTCTCTCTCTCTCTCTCTCTCTCTCTCTCTCTCTCATATAACTCAGTTCCGCGGGTAAACGGCACCCATCGCGTTGCCTGCACACACGAGCCCTATACAGATGACAGTTTATGGTGATGTATATGTTTTAAGTAATCAATCAGTCTTGTTAAACTATTACTATATATATATATATATAAACTATATATATATATATATATATATATATATATATATATATATATATATATATATATATCAAACAATTTGTGCTGTACAAAAAGTGTCACAAATATGAAGTGAAAAGAACATCATCGAATGATGGTAAATTAGATATAATTCATTTTATAACATCTTTGTATTCAGATATATTAAATATTAAATATTGGGAGACAAAAGATTCATATTGTATTTTAAAGGACCCTCGGCCATGTTTCTTCTCTCTTCGCTTGCTCATTAACACCGCATTACTATTCTTTCAATGAGGGGAGTAATAGATTTCTTGTATGAACTTAGTGTCAACTTAAAGTCCACTTGAACACTCAGATCATTTTCAGTGCACTTAAACATTTTCGTCTTAAATAAACAGAGAAATTGACACGCTTTGAGATAAATAAACATGCAGCAATTGTGATGCATACGTCATTCTATCCATCACAATGACTAATTATAAAATATTTTTAAATTTCGCACATAATGATGACAAATTAGTTTAACAAGACTGATTAATTACATAAAATTACGTTTTCGAATGATATTTGAATTTAAATAATTTTGTAGATTTATCATGTCAAACGAGGAATATATGTGTGCGCTCTACATTGAAAAAAAACCCAGTAATAACTTGTCCAGGATAGGACAGATTCACAGATCATCCCAAAATAATTATTTTAAATAATGTCAAAAACTTGTGCAGTACAAGACGGATTCACAGATCATCCCACTACACGTATTTAAACTAATGATAAAAATTGGTCTACAATAAAGCAGGATCAAAGATTATCGTATACTTTTGATCATGATTTCGGATACACATTGTAACATCATAGCAGAAGTTAATTTCAACTCTTTCGCAACCAAGAGCAAGTATAACCAATATTTTCGTTTTCTTCAATCAATAAGTAAGTAAACAAATCCGCAATGGAAAGGACTTGGAGACATTAGTCAGGTACAAATATCCATTCCACACTATTTATAGATAATTTTCCAATGAAGAGGTAATTGATGATATTAATGAAGAGGTAATTGATGATATTAATGAAGAGGTAATTGATGATATTAATGAAGAGGTAATTGATGATATTAATGAAGAGGTAATTGATGATATTAATGAAGAGGTAACTGATGATATTAATGAAGAGGTAATTGATGATATTAATGAAGAGGTAATTGATGATATTAAGTATAATATATCCTCCATATTGGTAAATACTAATGATGAAGGAAAGAAAGTGAGATCAGAACACGCATTCTAGCATGTTCCGGTCTTATCAGGAAATATCGTATCGAAGGAAATGCTAAACACTTGAAGTGAAAGGGCGTCATAACCTGACAATTGTAAACAATGTACATGTGAATAAAAGTAAGTAATGTAACTTATAATCGTGCCTATATGCATGGACTCTACACATATATGAAGATACACGTCAGTAAAGTTATATCCTGCTATCGTATTTTCTGTACTTGTACTTATAATATTTTTTTCGAAAGTTAATCATTTGACGCAGAATCATACCTGTTTGCATGCATGCATTGCACATTTATTTAACGCAGCAGATTTATGGAAAGGACCGATGAATATGGCAAACGTGTACTGTAGTTCTAACAGTGGTAAATACATTATTTGCTTTTAGGCAAACACAAAAGTACATTCTATAAATAGAGCGAGAAGAAGACAAAAGTGACAGAGCTATGCATGTATGTATGTATGTATGTATGTATGTATGTATGACCACATTTACAATTTTATTTAAAATTTTACCACATCCATAACCAAATGATATCTCATCAAGACACACCTTAGTTTCATGATTTCCGCTTATTGAAATATTAAATCCATCATTCATGGCACGGTTATGTAGCTTTCATTGGTTATCTACAGTCAAGGCGTGGTTATGTCAGGCCTCAAAACAAAACTACCCAATGGCTAGTTTGCGATCCTTTATACATTTCAAGACATAGTCTAACATACACCAATTCCATTTAGATTATGTTAACCCACCTTATATATAACACAAGAGATCCAATCAATTCTCGCCCCCATCCACCCAAATCACTTGCCCATCGGAATTAAAAGAACTCTGGCCCCAATCTACCCCTCCCTCTGCCCCGCCTGGCGCACAGTTGCGGGGCTTGCTTGGTGGTTGCTACGTCACTAATGCTATATAATGTCCTTTATTTATCCAGAATTATTTTTAATTAACCAGCAGTTAATGTATATTATGGCCCTGCAATTAAACCAAATATGCATACCATTTTTAAGAATATGCAAGGCTAGCACAAAGAATAGAAAAGAATTCTAACGTAACACAATTTAATACAAATTAAACAAAATGAACACATTTTTATCATATGGATATATAACAGCAACGACTTACAGATATTATACAGCATCAACGCTTGATTGCTGATGAATATGAATATATGAATATATATATATATATATATATATATATATATATATATATATATATATATATATATATATATATATATATATATATATATATATATATATATATATATAATAATAATAATAATAATAATAATAATAATAATAAAAATTACAACGAATAGTACGAAACTGGTATCTAGCTAGCCTGAGCACTTTCGACTCTTTAATGAGTCTTTTTCAAAGGCAAATACAAAACAGAGACAAGACAAATAAAACAGAAAAACGGTTATGTTTGCGAAACTTTACATGGCTGTTTCTATAGGAATTCAACCCTTTGTGTTTCAACTAGTTTATTTCAGCTTGTTGCTGATACTGGAAAATATTTGTATTGACCTAGAAACTGATAAGCCAGAACGACATCTGTTATTTTATGTAAGCGCAAATTATATCCCAGATATTTCATTGTTATAGTAATCATAGACTATTAAGCAAATTTAGAGAATTATTTAAAAGAAAATGTGTCGGCTGCAAAAGATAATTTTATTTGCGCATGGTTGTCTTTTCCTAGCTTTCTTGGTTTAAACCGCTTGGTTTCAATGTTCTAAGGCGGCGTATCCAGTAATATTCCTTTTCTTTCCTACTTTTGGACTCCAGCTGGGGTTGTGAGCAATTGCAATAAGTGTTATATCACTGAAAGTGTGGCCAGGGGAGGAGAGGTGTTCCGCGACCGGGCTTCTGTACAGCTTCTTTGTCATCCAATCAGATCTATGAAGGTTGATCCTTTTGTGTAGCTTTTCAATTTCTCCGACATACTGAAGGCCACAGATCTTACATGTGATGAGATAAACGACATTCTCTGTTTTGCAAGTTTTGTTTGGACCATGTATGTTTAATTTTTCTCTAGTCACTCCTATCAGCCTTTTCCTTCTTTCCATATTGTTGTAGGTCATCGTGGTTTGTTTGTTTAGCCCGTTGGGTTGCCTCCACAATTAGGTCTTTGTCGTAGCCTCGGTAAATTAAATGTTTCGATAGCTCTTCAGACCTTTAAAGAACTGTTTCATCGTCGGAGCAAATTCTGCGTATCCCCTGTGCCTGGCTATATGGGACGTTCCTTATGCAGTGTTTTGGATGACAGCTTCTTGGGAGGAGATACTGGTGTCTGTCGGTTGGTTTGGAGTAGATTTTTGTACGGAGCTTGTTTGCTACCAGTCTGTTTGTTGTGTTCAGGAAGACGTGGTTTCAGTTGGAGACTTCTGCCGTGAATTTTATTGAGGGATCGAAGTTGTTTGCCTTTGATATGAAATCATCCAGACTTTTTCTTCCATGTTGCCACTTCATTTCTATGTCATCGATAAAGCGTACCCACTGGTATGGTGTAACTTCAACCGATGCTAAAAGTTGACCCTCCAGTTTTCCCGTAAAAATATTAGCATACGAAGAGGCCATGTTTGTACCTATTGCGGTTCCATTAATTTGGAGGTAGTTTTTTCCATTAAACTAAAAGTTTTTGAGTTTTAGGACAAGCTGCAGGAGTTGGACTAGGAAGTGTGTTGGTGTACAGTTCTAGTTTCCCATGCTTCTCTACACGCCTGTATCCCTTCGTTGTGCGGTATGTTAGTATACAAAGATGTGACGTCTAAGGTAACAAGCAATGTATCTGGCAGAAATGGTTCGTTTGCTTTGCTTTTTATGAGGTAATCAGTCATGTCCTGAAGATATGATGGTAATTTGTGGACATTTGGTCTCATAAAATGGTCAAAATATTATGATATCTTTTCTGTGGATGCCGGTTATCGGAGATTATAGATCCGGCCAGGTTTTCTTGTTTGTGGATTTTAGGTAGAAGATAAAATATACCTGTCCTTGGGTTTTCTGGGCTTAACTAGTTTCTCGTTTGCTGGTCTATGTGCCCGTTTTGGTACGCCTCATCAATAATATTAGTGATGGTCTTTGCATATTCCAGTGTTGGATCATGGTCTAGTTTTTGGTAAAAACTACCGTCACATAGTTGTCTACTTGCTTCACTGATGTAGTCTTCCTTATTCATAACGACCACAGCGGAACCCTTATCTGCAGTCTTAATTATGATGACTGTTCTGCTTTTCTATGAGTGTAGGGTATCTGTTTCTTCATTTGTCAAATTAGAGTATCTGTTAGTTTGGTTAATATGTCTGGAAGTGTCGTTTTCAACTGAGTTGAATAAGGCTTCTAGACTTGGAATTGAACTTTTTGGTGGGGTCCAATTACTTGTCCTTCTGAATATTGGTTGATCGCAGCTTACATTTTCCTCTGATTTATTTATTGGCGGCAAGGCAAAATGGGCCTTGAGTCTTAATCGGCGTCTAAACTCTTCGGTGTCCTTTTTAAGCTTCCTTCTGTCATATGTCTTTGGACAGGGACAGAAACTCAAACCCTTCTATACAAGTTTTATTTCTGCCTCCATAAGTTCAAACCTAGAGATATTGCGCTCAGGCTAGCTAGATACTAGTCTCGCACTGTTCGTTCTCAGTTTATTGCATTTTGTCTTAATTAATCCCTGTCACATATGATCCCTTGCTGGATCCAGTAAACTTGAAAGGATTGATATATATATATATATATATATATATATATATATATATATATATATATATATATATATATATATATATATATATATATATATATATATATATATATATATATATATATATATATATATATATATATATATATATATATATATATATATATATATACTGTGTCATAAAACTGTATTTACCGAGTAAAGAGTCTTAAAATAGTCTCTGCTAACCTTTGGAATCCATAAATCATTGTTTTCACTCAGTCGTACATTTCGTGTGCTAATGCTGCTTACAAACTTTACAAACTTAAAGATACTCTGGGACTAAATTATTTAAAAATATAATAGTAAGCAAAACATGATACAATCCTTAATTACCATTTATCTAAGAGTGTACAAATAGGATTATATAGATGGAAAATATCTTAACAGTCAAAATCACCCGGCCGCTCTTTTCTGTAAGCTGTTGTGTATATACACAATATACATCAATCAGTATACAAAATGTGGAAAAATGCTCGGCATTGCACATATCATAAATCCTCTAAACATATTTAGAATTTGCATTTTCTCACATGCTTTTATACATAGTGTTTCAAGGTGCCTTGACCACGATAAATGATTTCAATAGGATACGTAGACGTTTTGCATATTTAAATTTCAATTTATGTATTCATTGTACTGTTTAGTCATGTAAAGTTTTGTACATTCAAGCTTTCTATTGTGCCTTTAGTTATGTCTGTTTCGAGAGAGACGCAGTGAGAGTCCAACTTGCTGAAGGTCGTTAAAATATACATATATTTTTCTTTAACATACATTTGTTTCCGTATGCTGACTCTGTCTATCTATATACCTGTCAGAAATTAATATTAAAAAACTCGGAGAGTCTGATCCGCCTTGAGTTTTGCGCTGGTAGTCCGTGACATTGCTTTGGTTACTGAATGAATGATGAAGACATTTTTTTAGTCAGGACTTCCGTTTCCTTCCTAGAATAATAGTATGGGATTGTTGACAGATATTAACATCAAAATGACCTTGATCCGCCCTTGAATTTTGCGCAAGCTGTCGGTGATAGTGTTTTTTATTTTTATTTTTTATGAATAAATAAGGACTTTTACTTCAGGTTTAATACATTGATTACGAATACGGGATTACTGCAAATATTAACACGTTTGACAAACACATTAGAAATAACCACGTGCGCATCATATGGTGGCATCAAAGGAATGGATGCATCTTATACCAAGCTTTCCACTGTCATTTTTTCCATCCATCCATTCTGTATTCATGGCCCTATCAGATTTATTCCAAGCACTGGGTTGTAAGTTTGCATCAAGTGCTGCATATTTATTGTCAAAACACGGCTCACCAAAACCTCACTGTCACGGAGTCATAAATCGCGTGTTCTGTGAATGGAAACCAACCCTGAAGAAAAACAAATCAAGAGATCTGATTTGTTTTCCCATGAAGAGATAAAGGACGCGATTAGATCGGGGGTATTTCATTCTTTCTTTTCTGAAGAAAAATATTTTTTCATGTGTAAGGTTACAACACTCTTGAAACACGTGTTGGTCACATTCAAGTACTTTTTTGTTAGTGTTTTCCAGATGCAATGTCTTAGGATAGTGAAAAAAACGTGGCTGGTAATTTGTCTTGGAAAGATGAGACGTATTTGATGAAGGACAATGATAATGAAGACATCTGAAAACTTTAACTTACAGTAAAAGCAAACATTCTTAATAACAGAAAAAGAAATTGTCCGCAAGTCAATAGCTTTAAATAATGATACACACAAATGATCCAATAATGTTTGCAATGAGTTTGTAATGTCAGTTTGTTTGTGTGTGATTCTGATGGTGGTGGTGGTCGGCGGCATATAAAAACTTGGAAGGCTGTACAGTGTCACGCCAGTGAGAGTATACTGTGATGCGCATTGATGTACCAATGCTACAGATCCTGGCTAGTCTTAGTAGGATTAGAACGGCGACCATTGGCATGCGCGCGTGTCTGTCAGTGCAGTCGCTGGAAAGACACGTGGTTTGATTATTTAAGATATATATGTTAATACTAACATTCATGCGTTTTCAGTGACTTTTACAGGCAAATGACGAAAGGGTTGCTAATATCCGCAGAGAATTTTTTTCTAAAAAAAACAATTAAATGGTAAATTAACCTCATTTTTGATTTCAAGAATGTAATCATAATGTTATCCAAATAATTGGCTTCCACTTAAATTCAGTAATGGTCAATTTTGTTACGCTTTGCTGCGAAGAAAAGAAAAACAGTTGTCTTGTCGAGAAGATAGGAGGATCATTTTGGCAAGTTTGTATCATCGCATCCCTCTGCAGCATGTACGTGTCTACACAATGTGAATGCGCACTTCGACTCAGTCATAGCGCACTGATATAAACACCCATCGTACGCATAAGACGATCAAAAATGAAAATGTACCTATTAGATATGTATACACAATTATGACACTTGATTCTCTTTACTCGTAACTGCAACATAGACAAGAAGTGTAAACATAGGACGTCTGTTAAGTCAACCTCGTCAAGAGCTACACAAATAGTCTCATATATCGATCTAAGTAGGAGATGACACCACGGGGGTAAAATTGGTTGTAATTTTTATAAAATTGCACATTTCCAACGAAGTTGTAAATATCGCTGCAAATCATGAATTGACACGCACACGTGTACACCAGTTTTACGATCTCGCGTCAAATGAAGACGTTTTGAAAAGGTCAAGGACGTAAAAAGGCAAAGATAGATGTGCGAGTGATCCACGTGGAATGCTCAACTGTGGAAAACATCTGTCGGAAAACATCCTGGTTGACAGAGAACGGTTATGTCAAGTGTCAATATATCCCACAGGCAGATCCATTATATCGCTTAGGTGATAGCCCAGAATCCTACCGTATAAGTGGAGCATTTGTCTGGTATTCTCACACACCAGTGCGATGCTTTTCTCTGGAATCACTGCTGCAGTGCGTCCTTCGTTCGGAGGTTTAGTTAGATTCATATGTCTAAATTTGGCTCTGCCTATTTTATATATATTATATAACACTTATTGCTATTGGATACTCTTGTTTATTTCCATTTGTGACTACGTTTAGGTTTCGTTTGGTATTTTGCAGGTCATTGGGGGCGTGATCAGGGTAGTTTATAATCTCCGCCTGCATATTAGGGATGTTTAAGTCCTTTTTAAGGTCATGGATTTGTTAACCTCATGAAAAGTTCATGAACAGTTGGTGTCTGAAAGGCTTATTGCATCTCTCAATAATAGCTCTTGTTGGGTGCAACTTGTGTATTAATAACTTGGACACGTATCTGAAGAGTAACTCTTTGCGTTTTTAATTGACGGGAATATCCCCAGTTAATATTCTACATATCTGAGGAGTAAGTCTTTGCGTCTTTAACTGACGGGAAGATCCCCAGTTAATATTCTACATATCCGAGGAGCAACTCTTTCTGCCTTTAATTGACGGGAAGCTCCCCAGTTAATATTCTACATATCTGAGGAGTAACTCTTTCCGTCTTTAATTGACGGGAAGATCCCCAGTTAATATTCTACATATCTAAAGAGTAACTCTTTCTGCCTTTAATTGACGGGAAGCTCCCCAGTTAATATTCTACATATCTGAGGAGTAACTCTTTTCGTCTTTAATTGACGGGAAGACCCAAAGTTAATATTCCACATTTTTTCCTAGATGTGCCACCAAGAGCACTGGTGCAGATAACTATAGCTTGGTGAATGATCTAATCCAACATTTTAAGTACATTTAGGTGAGCCGAAGCGTACACTTGGCATCAATAGTTATTTTTGGATCGAACGAATGCCCTGTATAGTGTAAGGTGCGTGATGTGATCTTCCCAATAATCGGTGTCCTTAAGGTTCTTCAAGATGTCCCCATTTTGCCCACACAACGACTTAGTAGCATCTCTACGAACCTAGCTACAAAATTTCACTTCTACTCCACTTAGATACAGCTTTGGTGGATGTTTCTTTACTTTTGTTAGTGGTGTGGCAAGGTTGGTGAAAGTAGAAGTTAAAGGAACTACTCAAGATTAGTTTTGTTTTGTTGTGTTGCTCCTCGATAAGTTTAATGTTGATGAATGTTGTTGTGGGGTTTAACGCCATTTAGGCTATGCATGGCGGCCAGTATTGATGTGGAGGAAGAACCCGGGAAAACCCCGGGAAGAACCACCGACCCACGAGAAGCTACTGGCAAGCTTTCTCACATATCTCGATAAGTTTACTGTACGATAGTATTATTAGGTTGATGTGGTATTTTGGTGGATTGCGATAAGGCTTGACATGTTTGGAGTGCAATAGGAGCTGGAGCCAGTTGTTGGATTCTGACTTCTTTCTTGGTTTCTATTTTTACTTCTGTTTTTTCTTGTTTGTTTTATGTTCGTCTTTTTTGACCCAATCGTTCATATCTTCGCTTCGGGGACGGGCGGGGGGGGGGGGGGGGGGGAGTGGTGTCAACAAGGAAGCTGCCGCTTTATTAGATATTGGAGTAGACGGAGTTTGAAATACTTATCGTGTGTCTTCTTCTTCTGCCATTCCTGTGTCTGTGTCTGTCTTTGTGCATTTTATTCGCTTTTCAATATTGTCTTGAAATCACTCTGATCATATTTAGCTGTTTCATCTAACGCTTTCTGGACAAGAGTTGAAAAGATTCCAATAAATGTCTGTACCAATGTCATTTTTCTGTTTCTGACAAATCGGATGGATCTATCAACGCTCGTAATTCTTCTTGTAACTGTGACATCTCGGGGAGATTCTGATGATGAGTTAAATAAAGTGTTTCTAAGGACCAAAGTGAATTTCTGTTCTTCCATAAAGTGCAAAGGTATAAGTGTAATGTCCTTCCAGAAAAGCACGTCCCCGGTAACGTATCCTATCCCATCTCATGACTCCTCCTAAAGGAAGTCCATCAATCGATCATATCAAAAAAGCAACTGTCACTTTTAACAAGGATCCAATCAGCAGGAGTAGAAATCCTCCTCATTAGCATTTCTTTATTTTGACTGATAGTTATTAATATTGTCACAATTTGGCGGAGAACGTTGCGATACTCTCATAATCGCCGTATCTGTTAATGTTTCTTGGAATAAGGTACCGTTTCTTTCACAACATCAAAACAACATTCGTATACATTAATTAAGAAGTAAATAACTTTCCAGTTTACTAACCTAATGAGTGACTAACTCATTTCAACAATGATTATTATATTTTGAAATTCAACACACACACACATTACAAAATATCATAATTAAATTGAACTGATGCAAAGTAACGATTTTTCATTTTTGTTAAGACTTTAATCACGTTCAGTTTTATTGTCATAGGGGAGAAACGTTTTGGACCGGGATGGAGTGGCATTTTATTTATTTTGTTTTGGAGGGTGGTAGTTATAGAACAACATTTAACCGAGGAAAGATAACATATTCTCATTTTACCTACGTATATTCTATCAAGAATCAGTCTTCGGTTGTTTTTAATCCATTAATGGTGTATATTTATATAGAAATTAGTCAATTATAAAAGACGAGAGAGAAAAAGAGTGGAGGGTAATTTCGATGTGTGTGTGAGCTATAACTGACAACCAATGCATAAAGTGCTAAGGAGCCTAAAGTAACTATGTATCACCTATAAGTGACACTATGTGTCAAGCACCAAGACAAACCTGTTTCGTGTTTTTGGTTGTAGTGGTAGTAGTACTTACAGGTAATAATAATAATAATAATAATAATAATTTCTCTCTCTTGCGTTATTATTATTATTACTATTATTATTATTATTATTATTAGTAGTAGTAATAGTAGTATTAGTAGTAGTATTAGTATTATTATGATAACTGTTATTACCACACTCTGCATTGGTACCTTAGCTAAGTTTAATGTCTGTTGACACATGCCACATATCTTTGAAGCCATGTGTTCTCCTTGAGACCTTGCTTTAAAAAAAAAATAGATCCAAAATTCGACCATCCTTACTTGCACACAGAGAAGGTACATAGGACATTGTTTCCGCATAAGGCGGACATTAACAAGGTGTTCGTTCGAATCATCTTGAACTTCTTATTGAACCAGGTTTATCAGGATGAAGGGAAGAATGTTCATTCACTTGTACGTACTGGGGTTTAGAAAAAATTATTGTGAAGACATAAATACAGCCAGGTCATAATACGCCGTTCCTATCTTTGCGTAATGGAAAGAAGCAAATACAACCATATTTGCGAAAACACGCATCCATGTCTGCTAAGATGTCGTTCATATCGAGAAAATGTGACAATGTTTCAACAAAGTCCTTTCCTTAATTCAGGCCGCCTGTCTTGAAAGTCGAATACATATCACGTTTTCCTAGCTCGAATTAAGGTCGTCGATGAGCAACTATTTAAACGTCATTCTTTGACCAAGTGCACAGTCCCTTTTCAGCAGTGTACGATCGTTTCATGTTTGTGAGCATAATATTTTATCAGATCATTGCGTTGTGTGTTTTACGTCAGAATAAAATAATGTTATTGATGTCGAAGCAACATATATGTTATTGTTGTGCATTGTACCATTTTCAAATTACTTGAAAATGTGTCCTCATAGTCACTTTCTCTCTGACTCTTATGTGGAATTCCAGGGAAAACACAAAATTCATTACATATTTGACAACAAGTAGCATATACATTTTCTCCTATTCAGACGGTGGCTTTTTTCATCCTATTTTTACAGGTAGTCTGTTGTCATCAGGTGTCGACCACAATGTTTCAGCAAAAAATGTTAACAATCAGGTTGTCAAGTGTCTGGTTTCGAAACGAAGGCGAAAAAACTAGTGAAATAAAATTTACAAATATCATTTGCCTAGATATCTTCGGAAAGCACTGGTAAATATTAGATCTTAAGGGGTCACTGACCAAGTTTAACATAAATATTTACCGGAAGACACTTGCTGTTAATTAACTTTAATTTAGAATTGCAAGTACATATTTTTGAATGTTTCAATATTTTTGTATTGTCACCAGGAAACTAAAGTTTGAAGAGATCGTGAATGTTTACGTTTCCAAAATGTTCTGTATGTCTGTATACATACACACACACACACAGATATATATATATATATATATATATATATATATATATATATATATATATATATATATATATATATATATATATATATATATATATATATATATATATATATATATATATATATAATCGCGTTTCCAATCCTGATGTTCTAATGTACGTATGTAATATCAACTTAATCAATTACATGTTTATCTGGAACTTTAGACAGTGCAACATGGTTTAAATTTGGTGTTTTTGCAAATAAAACGATCACTAAGGAAACCTAAAATTAGTTACCATTGAAACAGTTTAGTGGTTGTCTTCATTAAACATGTGCCATTCTTATTGCCAGTCAAATCCATTTATATTGCTCGAAGAAGTAAATTCTACAATGCCACCTAGACCACTTCGTTTCTCTTATAAAACTAAATTTTGGGAGGGGTGTAATCGTTAGCTTTCAGCATTTAGTGCTTTCTCCCCACCCGGCTTAGTGCATTTTGATCACGTTTATTCACTTGTATCTTATATAAGCGACTTAAAGTAGGTTAAAATACCACATTAAGAAGAAATATGGTATTTTTGTCCCCAAAAATTTGACATTAATGATATGTTTGATCATCCAGTCATTACATTTTTCAATAACACATTAAACCAATGTTTTGAGTTTTGCGAACAAAAGGATCAAAGTCTGTATACTTTGAGCACGTGCGGTTCTTGTTTGTTTACAGAACACACGTGCTATTGTATTCACAAGAGAGATATTCTCGTTATTGAACTGAAAATCGGTTTATTTCACGTTTCTAACATCGATCTCGATGTTTTCCAAGTTCAACAAAACTACCATATGTTTACACACAATTTTTGGTTAGAGATTTTTGTGAATTAAGTAGTCAACAGTCGGTAAGTATCTAACAAATATTGATTCAGTATTGTCATTTTCTACTTTGAACTTTGTGCGTGAGTTACTTCAAGTCTTATATGTCACAATTCAAATTCAGCCTAGTAATTTCATACAATGCGATTTTGGACATACAAATTGCATGACATTTCTCATTTACAGAGCGCAAGAAAATCAAATATAAAAAAATCAAAATGTTGGCGAAGCCTGGGTTTTATTCCTAGCGTTCTTGCTCTTGCCTTTCCGAAAGTGATGGATATTGTGACCTGATTAAAAAAAGAAGAAAATACAGAGATGTTATTGAACAGTATTTATGTACAAAAGAACCGGTTATCTAGCAGAAATGGGAGTTGTCATTTTACAACAAAAAAAAAAAATTTCTTTACGGAACGCGACTTACTGATATTATGATTAAAGAGCTTTAAGGTTACTTCTGTAGATGGTAAATGGATCATATGTAGGACCAGGTCATGCTGTTGTCAGCTGATCTTCCACCCTTATGAATTATTGTAAGTTTTTTAATTTCCCCAACGCATTGTGTGTTGCTTTATATGTACAATTTCGGGGAAAACTGTTGTGTGACTCTCTGTTATAACTATAAATAATTATCATCAAAACATCTAATAAGAAATAGACCACTTTCTCAAAGCTAACAAAAACCTTGAAATCAAGGTAATGTTTTATATATTAAGATATCAAAACTAACATCAAGATTCTGCATCAGGCATTTATTACGCATTGACAAAATGACGTACGTTATGGTATCATAGACAACTGATGCAATTCCCATAGACAATACTATTAAAGTATGGCTAAATTACGATACTTACCTAGCAAGACAGGCAAACTACGCTATCATCCTATAAACGATCTAGCTAGGAGGAAGCTTTTCAAAAGATAGAAATGACAGGGTGAGCAACTCGTGTCTGTAACAAAACCGATTCCCATGTATGTGCCTTCTGAATGTCAGTAATCAGTTTTGATCAGACGAAAATCAGTATAGAAGATTACAGAAGATTCGATTTCGAATTCTAAGCACCCCAAAAATATGAAATTAAAAGACCCTATCAAATTCTCAAAGAAGTAAATGTCTTTAGAATGCAACCGGGGCATCAAAAGAAAGTGGCTTACGGATTTCATGATCTCGTGCATACACATGATATTGTTTATAAAGTAGTACCTCTCCTTTCTTTCCAATTTTATGAGGATCTGTGAATAAATAGTTTTGAAAGTTTCAGTTTTGTTTGTTTGTTTGTTATTTCTTTATTTGTGTTTGCTTTGCAGATGTAGCCAATTGACGAAGAAAAAAAATAGTGATTCAAGTCAGGTCATTCATTACACGGATACAACTAGGAAATAATGCCACCACAGAAATCCAATAGAAAAGAAATGTGTCCTTCTTTAAAACTAACAGTTAAATTGTAGCTACTTATACGATCAAAATTCAAACCACCAGGTCAAAATATAATATCGTTCATATGATTAGAGAGGAAATATGACGTCTTGCCTAAGAAGCACATTTTGTCCTCAGCTTTATCTTGAAATTTCATCTGTAAGACAAAGTGAGGAGATAAGTTTGTCACTTTTTAGGCACAGATGTTCGTTTTCACAGATCTATGCGTAAGATATAATTCTATCTTTATATAGCTTGAACAGAAAGCAATTATAATCAGGTCAAACATACTGCCTTCTCGTTGACATAAAGAAGACGAACAATATTGTCTTCAATATAGAGAAGACATTCGCTTACAAAAAGGAGCATAGTCAACATTCAACAGCCTGTCATGAGAGCTGTATACAAATGACGTTTCTCAGACGCAATTTCGACGGTGTGGCCATCTGTTTCCAAAAGTTTGTTTTTGTACCTAGGGTGAAGCAGGAACAATTGGTTTTGAATGAAAGGCGTTCGTTATTATGTAATGAACAAAACAAAACCACCGAGTGAATATGTCGTTTTTGCCTGAAACATGTGCCTATCGTGCTTTACTTGGGAGAATATAACACCCTAAAAGATAGAAAGAGAATTTAACACCGTACAAAGTAGAAAGAGAATTCAACACCGTACAAGGTAGAAAGAGAAGACGACTTTAACGCCCTACCAAGTAAAAAGAGACTTTAACACCCTACAGAGAATTTTTGGAAAAGGAAATTAAACATACAAAACTTTCTGTGTACCTTAAATGTAAATTTATTCACAATAATGACACATGGTGAATCTTTCTGAATGATTGAAGGTGTCCTTGCTGTAGAAGAAATTTCAGTAGCACTCTCATAATTTGAAATTAAAAAAATGCAATACATTAACTAAAAATTACACCAAAACAAACTCAAATGAAACTCAGTTTTACAGATATGAAAAATTGTCATTGTAGCATTTCTGTCCAAATTTTTCTTCTGTCTTTGTGTCTGTCTCATATAATTTGATTATATTAGTTAAATCGTGCACGTTGCATAAGCTGTCTGATTTAAATAAAACAGATTTTGATGGAGAAAACTATTTAATAGTTCTAGAAACCTTGAAACTAATTCCACTGACGAAACGAAAATTCTTTATAATTCATAAAATATAATCCCTATTAATTCAAATAAAGACGAATCAAATCGCAACTGATTTTATTTAATCGATAATAAATATGCACCAGCATCAACCAAAGATGGATGTGAGAGGCGTGTGGGATTGTTTGGTTCATATAATCTTCACGAACTGAGTATATAATATCCCAGTTCTCTAATTTTAAGATATATGAAGTGGAGTTTGTTCAGTTTTAAACACATGCCACACTCTTCTCTTTGTTTAGAGTGTCATAATGAAATCGTATTTATTTACATAGTAAAAAGTAAATACAACCAAACTGAAAATTCCGCCCCTCTTATTTACATTAAGAATCAATATATCATTGTTTCCACAAAATAAGCAGCACTTCCTTACCTCAAACCGAATTTCATGAACACTGAATGCCTGTGATATTTCATACATGCGAGGCAATATCTAAGATCGGTTGTATTTGATTAACACAAAGACTGAGAAAAAAATGACCAAGTCACTGAAGTGTTATTTTAAAAATTTACAATTATTTTTACAACAATTTTTACCATATAGTAATGTTCCTTTTGTTTGATGACAGATTTTATTCATCTATTCCAAGAAAGCAACCAAAACTACGTTTAAACAATTACTCCAATTCCTTTGGATGAATCAAATATTTACAGTTTGATTACTGTTGTAGATAATAATTTGTAATCACTATTGCAAAGAAGGAAATTTAGACAAGATGAGGAATATTTCAGAGTAGTCATCTAATTATTCAAGGATTTTAACACCTCTCTCAATGGATCGTTATACCTTATCTGTTCACGTAGGTACAACATTTTTATCCAACTAAGTTCTTCTTTTAGATACATTCACTTTAGAGAATACGAATTTTACAACATTGCCTTCTTTCCGTAGGATCTGGCTTAAAAATATAAACGACCTATGATGTCTTGCAAGGCAGCTAAACCAAACGGTGAAAATGGACCACCAGAGTTACTATTCTCATTATGTTTGTACTGTGAGGTCGTAAATATTGATTAACAAATCTTGACCGTGTTTAAGCCACGATCGTCTAAAGATGCTCTAAAAATTGGGCTAATGGGATAAAACCAGGCAATTGTAAATTAAATTGGGCTAATGGGATAAAACCAGGCAATTGTAAATCAAATTGGGCTAATGGGATAAAACCAGGCAATTGTAAATCAAATTGGGCTAATCGGATAAAACCAGGCAATTGTAAATCAAACTGGGCTAATGGGATAAAACCAGGCAATTGTAAATCAAACTGGGCTAATGGGATAAAACCAGGCAATTGTAAATCAATTCTTCATCAGCTTTTTAAGAAACATTATATATAGCCATAATCTTTCATTTGAAGACAGAATAGACGAACTACATTTTTTGTTTCATATATGTATTTTTGTAAGCAGCAGAGGTTCGTGATGTGATATACAGAACTGAAACAAATACAGGAGATAAGGAAGAATTGTGCATGATAAAAAGATAATATCCCATAAATATTAAATATAGTACGAAAGATAATTAACATTTACTAGCATTGTAAATATGAAAGATAATTAACGATAACTAACATTCTATTTACTGCATCATTTTGTCAAGGATTAATTATACTTTAATGGGTAGAAGCAAGATTAAGAGCTAGAAAAATTTACCAACAAGAGATGAAACTTTAGACCAGCGACGTAGCTAGGATATTTGGGCCCCTGTGGAAAGCTTAACGATGGGCCCCTACAATGTCAATAGCAATATTACGGGTCCAAAAATACAGTATTTAATGGGTGGCATATTGCCTGTTCCTAGTTTCTTTCTATAGTGTATAAAAGTAATTTGTTTGGATGGGCTTCAGGACCCTCTGTATTCGTGGGCCTGTATGCTTTGCATATTCTTTCTGTATGGTAGCTTATCCCCTGCCTGCCGTTTCTTGTTTCGAGAATTAATGCACGTGTTCTGAACTTTTAAATGAAATCTTCCATAATTTCTGGTATTGTTCTCATTAACATATTCAGCTCTGATAATTGCGTACATACTAGTATCAATGAATTACTAAAATATCTAATCAGTATTGATCCAATCGATATATAATCGCTGTTATTTCAATCAACATAGTCTAAGTTATGTAATACAGGAGACAAGGTCTGACACAGTCCGAAATAAATTAGATTTTCTGTTTGTATCATAATTTCCTGCAAATTAGGTGGCCTCATCATGACGACTTTCTCTCGTTAACACCATTAACACTATTTATAACTATACGATCACAAAATTTCAGCTCCCTCACTGAATGGATTTTTTTTTTTTTACGAAGAATGTTCTGTTCGTGGGGGGCGAGGTTTACATTAGAGCAAAATTATGCAATGCATAGGGGCCCAAGAATTTTTTTTTTTTTTTTTTTACTATAGATTAGACAAGAGCCCATCGAGAGACTTTGTATAGGGGCCCGAATAAGAGACAACGTATCCTAGCTACGCCAGTTGTTATGTTAGTTCACCTTTTAATATAATAATAATAATAATAATAATAATAATGAGGACTTTGTATAGCGCCTAATCTTTAGAAGCTCTAAGCGCTTTACAACATTAGACATCACCTATAAGATAAAAAAAACAACATATACTGATATGATTACAAAAACAAACACCATGAAATTAGAAAACATAAAAAAACATGCTGAGAATACTTAAGGTAGGAAACATTGTTAGGTCTATAAGTTTGTTCTTGCAGTCGAAATAAGTGAGTTTTGAGAGCACCCTTGAATGGGATCACTGTGTCTTTGTGTCTAAGTTCATTGGGCAATTCGTTCCACGTACTGCGTTTCATTCGAACGATTTAAAGAAAGGTGAAAGCCTGTTCTTAGGCCGAGTGCAGTACTGTTGTTATTGTTGTAAGATTACCCAAATAGTTCGTACTCTTGTGATTGTTGTAAGATTACCCAAATAGTTCGTACTCTTGTGATTGTTGTAAGATTACCCAAATAGTTCGTACTGTTGTGATTGTTGTAAGATTACCCAAATAGTTCGTACTGTTGTGATTGTTGTAAGATTACATAATAGTTCCACACAGTGAATATAATCATAACGGCGGACATGCTCACGAATCAAAGCAAAAGTGGGTTATTTTTGTTATGGGCAATGTTCGTTATCAATTGTATATTAATAGATCGGTTGCAGAATTTTAACAGCGGCTGTTGTCTCACTTGCAAGCATACAATGCAGCACAGGAACCAGGTCCAGCCGTACTCTGGGTACCCAGATCAGTGACGTCGATAATCAGTATATATATATATATATATATATATATATATATATATATATATATATATATATATATATATATATATATATATATATATATATATATATATATATATATATATATATATATATATATATACCATGTATCATTGGAATGACAGGAGATATATAATTTTTCCATTAAATGGTCCAGGGGGTGGGGGTGGGGGTGTGTGACTGTGGTAAAACGGATAAGCTGACAGACAACCCAATGATTAATAAGTGGAAATTTCATCACTGATATTGAGAGCATATGAACAATAACCCACTGTTGAAACAATGATTATATATGCATATTCATTCTCAACATTTAATGTACCATGAAAATATGCATATATCTTGTTGCTATAGGATCTGAAGTGTAGAAAATTATCAAATGTCTTTTGAATTTTTTTTATACATTTGGCCATTTGAAGCAGAGGAAACCATTTTCGTTAAGTATTACGCCTTGTTACAACCGCCAAGTTTATTGATTTCTGTTGGTTTCAACAGCATTTTGGTACATTAATGCCGATATTAAGCCAAGGAAATTGGAGCTATGTGCATTTTCCTGGCACACACAGAGGTGGCCGGCAAAGGCTGGACGGGGCGGATATCGAATCCTTGGATTACGAGTCTGACTCTAACAATTGAACTGAAGCGTCTCTCTGCCAAAACGTACATAAATCAAATCTATTTCCACCAACATTCCCGGATGTGAATGTGTTGCAGCCTTGAACATTTTGCAAGATGTGTATACGTGCAATCGCTACTTAGTTTCTTTACAAAATTGGCGAGATAGGTATTCATCAAAAACATGTAAGTGTAAAACGATACATTTTGTGGCGGTAGAGCGTTCAAAGAGGCCAAGAAAGCTGAAGCCACCAAATATATATCGTGGCAGTGCAGTCTGTTATTTTTAGTTTGTGCAATATGAGAAGCTGTGGCATGTGGATATTAATTGTCCTGTATACTGTATTGATCAGAACCAAAACTAATATTAAAATTATGACAGTCTCGTTTTCAAAACAATTATAATAGATAAAAACAAAAGGTATGAAACGATTCTTCCTGTGATGAGACATATAGAGCTTAATTTCAGACCTTTGTAGATTTCAATGTTATTCATGGTCTGCCCAAGCTTCGCAGGCATCGCACAAGCAATATAAAAAATTGATAAACGCGAACACCATGCATGAGACACGTGTTGTGCATACCAGTATCACCCACTTTGGAGCAGCGAAAAATGCACATGCCAGAATGAATTTTCAGTATTTGCTTCTTGATTTACTAAGAATCTTCTCATGGCACATATAATATTTAATTATTGATACTCTCAGCACACCAAGAAATCTAACTAGTGACAAGAACTTGATTTGTCTTACCTCTTCCCCCTGCCATACATTGGTGTCAAGTGACTAATCCATCTATCCATCCATCAGTCAAAAAATTGATCAAATTAGTACCGTATATACTCGCTTATAAATCGAGTCAACCTGCAAAGAACAAAGATCCTGATATGCCGTAAAATAATTCGCCAGCAGATCAGGGCATATGTTATTTGTTCTATTCATTACTTCCAAAAACCTGTACAGACCCAGATCTCCCGGCGCATTATGCGACGGCAGATCTGAATCTGTGCAGTTTGTAGTTGGACTCGTTTTATAAGCATGTCCAAACGGTAAATAAATCAATCGACCACTTTGCACAAAACAAATATTTGTGTGTCGATGAGACATTCACTCTGTCAGATGAATAAGTGAAAGCCCAAAACAAAATCAGTTCGAAATGAACACATTAAACATGGTGGTCCACAACTAAAAGAAAAACAAGCTATCTTAAAAATTTTATTTCCATACCAGACACATGAAAGAAAAGGACTCATCATGACAATTAATTAACAGGAAAATTAGGTCTGATCCTGAGACACCAATTTAGTCAAAATTAAATAATTTTCTGAAGACTTATGGAATTAAATTCCGAATCCCAAATAGCAAAGGTTTCACAAAACATTAACCTGTGCTACAGCTTTTAGAGGTTATCCAATCCTAGAGTGGTAGTACTACATATGATGTCTTCCTCGATACTAAAACAGGCGTTTGATATTGTTTGGCAGGCTGCAATACTCCTAAAATCTTTTTGTCTTACAAGCAAATGCAAAATGTGGAGGATAAGTGGGAATGCACAAAAATGTACAAAGTACAGTTTTAAGAGGTATCAGTACAAATAGTTATAAATGATTCAGTGAGTTAAACAGGGTTGCGCTCTTTCCCCCTTACTTTATGTGGTAAGAATAGGTGAACTGTTCCATATTTGAGCTGATCGGGAGCAGCTTAGGTTGCAAAATAGGTAGTCAAGAGTGCTGCAGAAGTACACTTTTAGGCTACATGTCATGTCTTTCTAACTTTCCTGATTAAAAAGCTCATATGTTGAGTTATTGCAGAATATCAACCAAAATGGCGCTACGAAAAAACTAGTAAAACGTTAAGTATTGTTATATTTGGATAGAGAGTGGGTTCAAGCCTTGGGGTTTGTCTCATATTTGGTGAGCCAGTCATTACGGAAACATGACTGAGCTACATAATTGGGATGTTACAAGATACCTCATTATGCTCAATAAGTCGCACCGTTGCGCACGGCAAGTTTCTTGGTGGCCTACTAATGATGGAGCTGGTGGTTCAAATCCAAGTCAGTAAATAATGCCAGTCTGTAGAAGACAATATAAATCCCAATACGCTGTACTGTTGCAAAATCTGAAATGATAACAATACTATACGAGGAAACCAGGTGGGAGAGCCTTAATTCGCGAGGTTGCAAACATAGACTAATTCAGTTTTGCATAAAAGCTATCATGGTCTTGTTTCAAAATGCAAAGAAGATTTACTTCGGCCCTTTGTCGTTTGCAACGGATCTTACACAAGTAAATGATCAGATGGTAATCGTCCCCCTCCCCGCCAGACCCCCACCCCCTTGTAGAAACACGTTGTATGAAAATTTAATTTCTGCCTTTCTGAATTCAAATGTGGAACAGTTTACCAATATAAAATATTGAGTAACTAATCTGGACAAAATGTCAAAGCTTGCACTAAGTAGGATAAAAATGTAACTCCTTCGTGTTATTGTGTTGGAGACCGGGTGGTTTAACCCCAGCATCCGCGACTGAAAAAAAGTATCATAACTTAAATAACGATTTATTTTTAATTCTTCTTGGTACTGTACACGGATACATATTAAATCAGTTCAACACTTAGTTTAAACATATTTTTAATAAACTTTGTAATTGTATAATTGAAGACTGCAAGAGGTACAATATAGAAGGTAAAGGATTAGAACGAAAGTCAATAGCTGTTAATGTTTTTCTCCTTTTACAATACAAAATTTGTAAACAAAGAAGAATATATGGCGGATGATATTACGTTTTTAATGACAAAGAACTTAATGGTGAAGGTGAAGTGTCTCTTAGTTAAGCATTAGAATTTAACCAAGGCATATAAAGCAGGAAGATGAACAACGAGGGAGGGGTAATATGAAGATAAAGAAAAGAAAGAAGTTACAATTACATACTGTGTCAAACATTATGTAGAAAGGTAAAATAAAAATAGAAAATAGGGACAAAAGAAAGTGGAGGGACAAAAGTAAATATATAAATAAATAAAATAGTAACATGAAAAGGAAAAGAAATGTGAGATGAAAAGTGAAATGCCACTCCCTCTAGAGTGAGTCGTTGCGAAGGCGTTGGGGATTTATTTGGAAAGAGAGGGAAAATTGCTGTTTGCAGCTGTTCATGACCCGTGGAAGTGCATGGGTGATAGTAGATATACTCTTAAGTAAATCATTTTGACTTTTCAATAAACGCATTAGTGGCACTGAAAGTACGAATGTTTACTTCATACCGAAGCGTTTTATCACCACGCACGAATGTATTTATAGTTAGTTAACTTACCATGGGGTGTGAGGGACTGAAACAGTTCAATGTGTTGTTCTTGGTAAAAAACGCAAGATAATTAGTACTGATGTGCATTTTATACAGTCCCACATTCTTTGTCAATAAATGTTGATTAAGTGAACTGCGCTTTGTTCTAAGTCGAGCATGAGGAATTTGAATTTTCCTTTTAACCCAATAACACTGTCTGGGAAGGTAAGTGTTCCGAGCATTTAATGTGCTTTAGAAATTGTTAATGGAGTCTATTTCAAGAGTCTTTAATAAAATAATGATTTCTTTTCTCGAATGGTCAAATTAAGAATAGACTTGTAATTCTAAACTTGTTCTAGCCTGTACTAATTAGAAATTGTTTACATTAAGTAAGTCATAGCGAGTAATATCACTGACAGCTGGTGAAATTAGAGATGTGATATTGGGAGGGCTTGAGCGAGTTGTCATTTTATACAATTGTGTAAGCTTGAGTTTTTGTCGACTGGATTCAAGACTTTCCCATCTTATTTCTCGGTGCAGCGCTTCAATATATACTAATTTTGTTGCACCAGTCACAATTCTGGCTGCTTCATTTTTGGATTTTTTCGAGTTCCCTTTATCTTTAGTAATATGCAGTTGCCCCATGCCACGTGAAAATATTCCATTTGTCCCAAGCCACATTACTATATTCCAGTTGTCTCAAGCCATATTACTGTATTCCGTTGTCCCAAGCCACATTACTATATTCCAGTTGTCCCAAGCCACATTACTTAATTCCAGTTGCGTCATGCCACATTACTATATTCCAGCTGAGCCATGCCACATTACTATATTCTAGTTGTCCCAAGCCACATTGCTATGATCCAGTTGTCCTAAGCCACAATGCCATATGCCATAATGGATCGTATAGAAGACGTATATACAATTTCTAAAGATTTACTGTCAAGTTGGAATTTGAGTTTTGCATTATTAATTCTTGACCATGCCTGTTGCTTTATATAGTCTATTTGTTCGTGTTGTGAGCACTCATTAGAGAGAAAAACTCCAAGATGTTTATGCGCGTCAACTTCCTCAATTATTTGGTTGAGCATATATGGTGGTGGATGGCAGTGTTTATTAATTTTATTTGTAATTGTCATGGATTCAGTTTTAGAAGTGTTAAAATATACTTGTCTATTATGTGCCGGCTGAGAATTTTTCGCAAGTTGGAGTTGAGGTTATCAGCCGTTACGACCGACAGGATTATCTACGATTAGAAAGATACTTGTGTCGTCTGAAAATTACTTATATTAGAGTGTATATAATATGCAATGTCATTTACGTATAGCAAGAAAAGTAAGGTCACTTCTACTAAAATGTCACAAATACACAGCTATGAGATGTTCTTTTGAAGTTATCAACGAATCAAGTCATTATTATTCTTCAAATCCATGCTATAAGGGTTGTGGGGGGATTACCAGTATGTCGGTTTACCGCGGTATTTTTTCCAGGGTGCATACCATGTTATTTATCCACTGTTCCGGTGCTAATGTACGAAATTTCACGATTAATTTGGTACGAATATAATTGTGTTAACAGCGTTTTCATTTTTCGTGACAAAATAATTCAACAAATTATTATCGTTTTATTACATAGCGATTGTATTTGTCACACAGTAAATGTAAATATTGCCAAAATAATTTTAATTATGATCCTTCAATTACATGCTTGACACGTGTCATGTATGCCAACATGGTATCCAAATCCGATGTTCTGAAAGATGTTTGGGGCAAATCCAACTTTTCAAAAACTTCCAATAAAGAAACAAAAGAATGTATTATTTTTAAGTTATTAACCAAATGTGTGTTAATGTGTTAAGTACGTTTATTCCTTTGTAATGCTGCGATTTACAGGAGTACAGATGTTTTCTGTTTGAATTTTAAGTAATGTCTCAAGTCCACTAAATATTTGCTCATTTGTTGAGTAAGTGTGTTTTATATTTACCAGCCCTCTCTGATAAATATCTTTCCCGGGTGTTGGCATCCCACTCACCGTTTGCAGGCTACAGTATCAACATGTCCTATTTTTATCAACAAGTTTTCAAATGTTAGCAGAATGTCGTTCACAGTCAGCCAGCTGTTCTTTAGTTACAGCTTTTAGATTACAAATGATACACAACACTTAAGACACGCTTACCAAATGAGGTATAATATTAAACAAATTCCAATACAAGCACCGGATAAAGCACCGGATTCTCACTGGCTCATTCACAGGAAGTTGACTGGCATAGCCGCTTATGTACTTGAAAGACACGTTTGTTTAAATTTTCAAATTTTCCCTTTGTCTGTTTGCTAAAGGGCGTATTCAGAAATAAGTGTTCAAGAAATATCTACGCAAATAACAACTAAATTAAGATCACAAGCGGTGGATGTGTTGTATGTGCCATTATTTCAGAAATATTACATTGTAAACCCGCGACGTTAGGTTTTGGAGAGCTTTGGAAAAGAAAACACAGTAATATTTCTTCTTCTAGATAATATGTTATAAATTTTTTAGCAGAAAATAGTTATAATTTTTAGCATAAAGTGGTGGCAAAAAACTTATCTATCAATTTATTTTTTATATTTTGATAATGCCATATAAATGAATTAAATAACTAAATACGTTCTTTTCCACTTTGCTTAACTTATTTCTTGTGTTTTTATGCCTGTCCGGGAGCATATGTAAGGGTATTTGGCCAATGTACTGTTAGTTTTTCAGATAACTTGCCTGAGGGACAAGTTCGTAGGAAAATATGAATGGTCCCCACGGAACACTGCTGTGCTTTGTGTAATACAGGTTTAGGCATAAGATGACATTGGTTGAATTTGTTTATATTAAATTGCTGTGTAACTGATGCATCATTTTCTTGGCAAATTCGACCTTTAAAATCTTTGGCATAACTAGGATATTTGTGCACCTATGCAAATCATACTGATTATTGTATATTCGGTGGATTCTATATGTTACAGAAATACCGCTCCCTACCCCCAACCCACACCCCGCCATCAAATAAGCAGTACCCTTAGTTTTACTTTTTACTGTTGTTCTTGTCTTGTAGTTTTATGCCATTTTTGTCATTATAATATTGTTATACATGACATAACATACCCCTATGGAGGTAACATATCCATACTCTGATAGCCGATACAAATTTTCCTCAGTTTCCTTTCGTGAGTAGAGTTCAAAATTGATCGCCAAAAATGTTCATTCAAAACCAAATATTCCAGAAGGCGGGGTTAAAAACGTTTTCCACGATCCCAGCCAATCAGTAAAGATGATACTGCATAATAATTTCATGGGCTTATTTGGACCAATCAGAATCACATAAAGTGATAGTTTAACGTGTGGTAATATAAAAAAATATGAAATTGCACATACTATAGGAAAACTATACATATATATAATTGTTATGACAATGCATATCATTTATGACGTTACGTAATGTCGTAATTGTTATTTTAAAATAAAAGACGTCATCCGTTTTCTTTCAAAACATTTCGTGCCTGAAGAAGCATGAATGCGAAACTAGCTGCACAGAAGTTTCGGCGTTTGTGGTTTTTTTATATCCCAATTAAGTAAAGTTAGTAATCCTATTATATTTACTGATGTCTGTTTCCCAATTTCAGATTCTCGTTAATGAAAGAAGTATTATTATTTTTATTTAATTATAACATTATCTGTAAACAGATATATTTACAGGATTCGGTTCAACAATGTTGTGATAAAATATTTGGCTTTGCACAGATATGGAGATTTTTGCTCTGATGATTATAGCTGGACATAATTGTTCAGATCATAACAATGTCAGCTTAGGGTATGTGTAGATTTTGTGGATTAACGCAAGAAGAGAAATTAACCTTGAACAAAACAGGGTACATGAGAAAGACCGAAACGTTATGTGACAAAACATGTGTCGCTTCCTTTATAAATAAGGCATATAATCTACTCTACAAAAGTTTCATCTGTACGACTAAATTATGTTACTGTACACTTAGCAACATAGAAATAAATCATTACAAAACGTATACATTTCATCATGTAAACAGAAAAGCAATACTTTAAGAGCAAACGTTGAAGTTATTTAACTCTATGACAATAGGGAGAGTTTGAGAGTTTTTGTTGAAGAATTATGAACAATGTTGATGTTGGAAAGATTCAAATAAACAGTATTTTACCAGGTAAGTTTATTAAGCAGCAGTGCGTAAACGGGAGTAAATGGAAAGAGAATGATTTTAAATGAAAGCTGATGTTTGTAACAAGATTTACATGGCGTGTTTCAATGGTTTTCCAATGGACCTGCAAACAATACTCCACTTGCATATTATACTTCAAAATTAACAGTTATTAATGTATGTTTGGTTGAAATAAGCCTGTTCTTAAGATAAGAAGAAGAACCTTTTAATACTTAATTTTACTTTGAAATAAAGATATTAAATAAATTGAAGATACATATAACTTTCTTACTACATACACATATCACAAATATAGTCCCTTTTTGTAAAGGCCATCTCTTTTATACAGTCACTTTTCTGGTGCAGAATTGGTGCCTATATAAGAGATGGACTCCTGTACAATCAAAACTGTCTTCATATATCATTTCTTTTCTCAGATTGATTGATCCCAATGATATTTATTAAATTATTTGTGAAAATTGATTCATGTACGAAAAGCTATGTCTAACCTGGCACGTATGCCATATTTCTAAACTTGAAAATTCATCACATTAATTTTGGCATTAATGATTCATTTATCTGCATTTTGATGGAACAGTAATCTATTTGTTAAAAATATGTTTCATAGTCTCTATACTTGTTCTTATTGTATTAAAATAATTTATATTTTAAAGTATAGCATTAAAATCTTTGAAATTTCTTACAAAGCCAATTGCATTTAAAATGTAAGTATTAAGAGAAAATAACTTATCACTATTTACTGATTGTAAGGTGAAATGATCTTAAATAATTATCACACGTTCATTGAGCCAAGTCTGCATAAGATTGAAATTTAGAGCATTTGAAGGATTTTTGTACCACCAAAGACAAGCATTATATATTTTTTGGAATTATCACTTTTTTTCTTTTCATTTTCATTAGTGTTTCATCCTCGTGAGCAAGACACATACATAATGGATGATCTCTGTATCCTTGCAATATGTCTGGTGAGAGAAGAAGGTAGGTTGAAAAATGAAAATGTTAATTAATCCATGACAATTTTGCTTGATACAATTTTTTTGAATTGTTTGATGGATTTAATTCAGGTGCCTTTGTTACTTGTCCATATTATTACTGGCATAGTAATTGGTTAGATATATTCTAATGGTAGATATCTTCCAATGGTACATTATATCACTTTAAATTACGTGCTAATTGGCATGTAGTGGGAATTAATACAACTGGAAAATAAATAATGCTTAATAATTATTGACAATGAGCAGCATTGGTGTAATCAGATATTGCTACTTTATTAAAACTTTATTTGATAAAGCTTCAGCATGTATATGGTGGTACTCTTAAAAATTGTTGTGCGCGCACACACACACACACACACACACACACACACATATATATATACATAGTGGAAGGCAGGGTGAGACCACTGCTTGGTTAAGAAACACATCAACAGAAGACAAGGTGAAACCACTGTATGGTTAAGAAAGACACGGCCATTGACCGCATAAGACACCAGACTGCTGATTATAACATTTCTCTAGGCAATTTGCGGGGTGGATTCCATACTACAGATTAACCGCGCATCTACAACGCTTTACCTCCGCTATACACTGAGCAATACCCATAGTTTTACTTGTTGTTATTGATGATGTCTTGGCAGTTTTAGCCATTGTTTTATGTTATGATATGTTATACTCGACATAACAAACCAAATAAGCCATATTGAAAAAGAGTAGACCATTTTCCCCCGATTCCCTTTCGCAAGTCGATTCGAAAAATGGCGGTCAAAAATGTTCATTGAACACAAACAATTCCAGAAGGTGGATTTAAAGATTTCCCACAATCGCAGTCAATCAGTAGATCAAATGCTGCACCATAAGTTCATGGTATTATTTGGACCAATCAGAATCACATCAAGTGATATGTTCACATGTTATAATATCAACAATATCAAACTGCACATATTATAGGAAAACTATACCGACTATGTGATAACAAAAACAACAAAACACAATAGAATTTTCAAACATATTTTTATCAGGTTAAAGAGTACATATCATTAAAAGAGGTTACTCAAGTACAATTATGAATATTTTGAACTCTTGAGCAAATATATAACTGTATAGCAAACAAACATTACAATTTGTTCTTAGTAACCGATTATAACTGATTATCAGTATGTTAAATGGAACCGATTATCGATTGTGAAATTCTGTCCGATTCCCATCACTAAGACACACACACACATATGTCATAGCAAGAATGAAAACATTTATATACATAAGTATGAAATATAGCAAATGATATGTCATTTTTGGTTCCAGATTTTCTGTTGCTACAGTCTGAACATTATCATTCTTTGTTTCATGAGCTTTCTCTCAAACTGTTACAACTGATTATTGTATGTAGTAAAGAATATTATAGACTTTCACTCAGCAACCTTATTTTGTACAATATAGTTATAATCTTTTCTTATTTATATTTATCAGAGAAATTTAGTAATTTTCTCACATCTATTATTCTCTTTCAATACTAGTTTCTTTCAAGCATGGAGTCATTCGAGATTTTTGGGAGATTTCCATTTATAGGTCAGACTGGTGGCCCGATAATGTGAAATTCCAGTCCCCTCATGAGAGACAAAAAGGAACATGCATTTAATATGCAGTACTTATTTGGTACTTTTTGCAATGCATGGGTGTAAGTGCAGACAGGCTACCACCCGTTTTTCTCAAAGTTTTGTAATAGTCTAGAGTATATCTGTCTGTCCATTAGCTATTACTACTTACCACTCAAAAGGCTATATATCTGATTTCAATTAAACTTTGTAAGATGATACTAATATTGGGAAAGCTCAGTGAAATATATATTAGGTGATTTTACATCACATTGTCTTAATATGTTAAACACAGATGAGTCCACAATTATGATCTGATTTTGACACCAAAATGTTTCTATGTTTATAGATATGGATGTGATGGTATGTGGGTTAGTCCTGTTGACCCACAGAGTCAGGATCAAATCTCTGTAGATTACCAATTAAAAAATCTCTAATCTGTATAATAGTATTTATTAATATTTATAAAACAGCTGCTTGTATCATCCTGCATTACTCTGCAAAACCCAATGATAACAATTTCCATTATGTTAGGTACATATTTGTAATTTCTCTATCTCTACAGATATATATATATATATATATATATATATATATATATATATATATATATATATATATATATATATATATATATATATATATATATATATATATATATATATATATATATATATATATATATATATATATATATATATATATATATATATATATATATATATATATATATATATATATATATATATATATATATGTATGTATATACAGTGGAGCCTCGTTAATCCAGACACATTCGTTCCCAGCGAATATGTCCGGATTAACGAGTTTTCCGGATAATTGAATCATGCATATTTTTTATTTTACGATATCATCACACCGTATATATGTACATGTATATGCTAGCTTTAAATATAATGTACTGTATATTCAATAATGAGTGAAAATAAATTAATGAATACATCTATTAATTTGTGTTTATTTCACATTATTATAACATGTGCTTGTACGTACATATACAGTAAACAGAAGTTTGGACAATTAACACATCACACTATGTTCATGTACATGTATGTACTGTACATACATTTATTATGTCAATTTCCTGAAGAAGTCTGTAACCTTTGTTTGCCTGGATTCTTTGGCGGATCTATCTGCAATGATTACTGATAGTGGCCATAGATTGTCAAGGGCTTCGCTATTGTGTTTTATGTCATCACTGGTGAAATTTGCTGACGTCTGCTCAAAATACGAAATTAATGTTGCTATACTGTCCTTGGCTTGGTTGATGGTAATGTCTTTTCCCTCGGGGTCGGTAGTGTCATCATCGTCTTCTTCGTTATCATTGTCTGGAACCTCATCTTTAGATACCAGAGTCAAAATGTCGTCATCGTTGAGTTGTTGCCCTTTCTCTTCCTTTTCGTCTATCCGTACGAATTCCTCGGCAGACATCTCAGTCTCGGTGGGAAGGCTTCTTATTAGATCTCTGAGCTCACTTAATGGCATGTCATCTCCGTCATCAATATCTTCGACATTAGTGGTTATTGTCGGTATGATCTGTACATGTCTAAAGCAGTTTGAGATTGTTGTTGGTGTTACTGAACCCCACGCTGTCATTACCATGTGTATTGCCTGCCTAATGTCCACAGTTTGAACCTTGCCTTGCTCAGCACAGTCAATGTAATGTCTAACCAGTTGTTTCTTGTAGTGGGCCTTGAATGCACGTATTATGCCATCGTCCATTGGCTGAATGTGTGTCGTTGTATTTGCCGGAAGGAAGTGTAGTTTTACGTTGCTTAATCGAACGTCCCCTTGTGTGTGGCTTGCAGCGTTGTCTACAAGTAAGATGACGTTGCGTTTGGCTACCCTCATCTGTTTATCGAATTCATTCAACCAGTCGATGAAAAGTTCTGCCGTCATCCAAGCTTTGCGGTTGTGTCTGTATCTCACATATGTGTCTGGATTATATGTTTTGCCAAAACACCTAGGTCTGTTGACCTTAGTTATGACAAATGGTTTCAATTTGATGGTCCCTGTTGCGTTCGCAGTGAGTGTCACGGTGATCCTATCCTTTGACTTTTTTTGGCCTTTAATGTTGTGGGTTGCTAAACTGTGGTTTGGCCCCAGTCGGAAAAACAATCCAGTTTCGTCCAGGTTGAATATGTTTTGTGGGTCGTAGTCTTGCAGTAGTCGCTTTAGTTCTTCTCTGCCGGCCTGCACTTTGTTCATGTCGGCACTCTCTGCTTCTCCCTCAATTTGCGTTTGATGCCCCGCCGATTCTTGAAGCGTTGTAGCCATCCATGAGAATAGGCAAAGTCAGTGGTGCCGAGTTGGTCTCTGAGTATCTTTGCTTTGGCAATGAGCATTTCATCGTTGACGGCGGCGTGGTGGGCCAACATGTCTGAGAACCACATGAATACGGCATCATCGACTTGTTGATATTTGGCATGGCGAGCGCGGGTTAGGTCTGCTGAGTCGGCAGGTACGGACAATCATTTGTCCTTGTTTTTTATAATGTCCGCAACTGTCGACATGCCAATGTCTAAGGAATAGTAAGCTATAATATGCTGGCGTATATCTTGAACTGTAGCTTTTGGGTGATCTTCTTTGTGCTGGCAAATCTTCTTTTTTATGCTGGCCGTATCTCTACTCGTCTGCGCTTGCTTGATGGTGTCGCCATAATATAATATATGTAAAAAGTACAACGAATACTAACTGTTATCTCCCAGTTAAATGCGTAATGGTAAACTAATAAAATGCAGTCATTTTTATAAGTCGTATTTTACAGTTGCTAATGATTGACGTCCCCATTTTATTCGAAAATGAAGCCCTATACTGTCCACAGCTTAGAAATGTCAACTGTATTTGTTACATACAATTGGTAAACAACAAAGAGGCTTAATGACACTTTTAATTTATTTACCATATGTTATGTCAAAAAGCGTGGACGATTTGATCCCAGTGTGTTTATTTAATTATTAACACCCCCGTCGGCGACTAGCTAAAACAGACATTGTTTATACAATCGCTGGTTACAATATGGTTAAGCTACTTAGTTATTGATAGTGGCCACAGATTCTCAAGGGCTTCACTACTGTGTTTTATGTATTATTCTTCTGATTGTATTTTCACATACGATTTTTCGAATTTTCTTATTTTTGGACAGATTATTTCCGGATTATCGAGACAAGTTTTAATGTAATTTTACACTTTGGTCCCCGATTTTGATTTCCGGATCCGGAACGCGGATTTCTTGATTAACGGAGCAAATTAACGTTTAGGAATACGGTTATGTTTGCAAACCTTTACATGTCTGTTTCTACAAGAATTACACCTTTATTATGTTTCAGCTAACTTATTTCAACTTGTTGATGCTGGAAAAAATAATTCCCTGATGAGCGAGCTCTGCTCATCTTTGTCTGCTGCGTTTTAACAAGCCATTGTATTGAATCATGTTCAGACCAGCACTTCACTTCCTATATCTGTGGCACATTGCATTCATTATTTTTTGTGTGAATGAAACATGTTCTTGATGCAATTTTTTTTTTATCACAATGATCAAGTAATATAACTATACATTTATGTAAAGTTTTATCAATAGATACATATGTACTAATGCATTTTATCTTTCTTTCCTTGTTTCTTAGCTCATCTCAGTTGATGATGTGAGGATGCTGCTTGAGAACTTCTGCCCAGAAGTGCGGCAGAAATGTCCAGATGCCGACAATCCAGAAGAATTGTTAACATTCATACTGCAAGAAGAGGCCAGATTAACAGCAAAATACAATTGTTTTTAAGGTGTGTGATGGCTGGAGAGTGGTTGGGTTGGGCTACGTACTAGTATTTGATGTAGCTAGCAACAAGTGTCTTGACTACTACATTTTTCCAGAGAGTGATACAAAAATTAATTAATTAATTATTTGTTATTTTTTATTTATTATTTAATTATTTCTTTCTTATTGTCACTGCAACTTGCGAAATGTGAAATAGTGATAGCATGGTGAAGCTGTGTATGTATTTGTGAAATGTGAAATAGTGATATCGTGGTGAAGCTGGGTATATATTTGTGAAATGTGAAATAGAGATAGCATGGTGAAGCTGGGTATATATTTGTGAAATGTGAAATAATGATAGCATGGTGAAGCTGGGTATATATTTGTGAAATGTGAAATAGTGATAGCATGGTGAAGCTGGGTATATATTGGTGTGTCTCAGTTGAATTTATGTCAGAACAGTTTTCAAGGTCAAAATTGTTTTCCTCCAGAAATAAATGCATGCCTAATTTTTAATTTTAGAACTAAAATTCTATTTAATTCCATACATGCCTGTTCATTATATAACCATATAACTGTATAATACTTGTTTTGGAATTCTGTGTTTCCTAATCTTTATTCTGCTGCTTTCTTGTTAATTAAAAATGAAAAATTACTAAGTATTGTGATTTGGGAAACATTTTATAAGGTCGATCAGTCCTAACACTAACCTTCTAATGCTAAGCTCCAAGCGAGGCAGCCATTTTTATAAGTCTATGATTCGGCCTCCCGCATCCGAGGCGGACGCTCTAACCACTAGGCCACCAGAGCGGTTTTGTATAATTATAGGAAATGAAACCTTCACATAATTTTAAAGTCCTTTTTATGACCCCTTTATGTCACATCATGAAAAAACTTTCTCAAAATATTGGCAAATATTTCCTGAACATAGAAAGAGAAGGGAGGGATAGATAGTAATATAGATGAAAATATAACGAATAACAACCAATTCAAACTGGTTTGTATTTTATATATTTTATAGCTTTTAATTAAATAATTGCAACACAGAAGGTGCATACACTATGGCAATACATATCTTACAAAACAGAGTTCAGAAGGCAATCACCATAATAATAAACAAACTTGGAGTCTACTGACATGCTAATATCATTAAAACCAGTTGTCGCACTGACTCAATGCAGATAAATTAATCTGGAAAAATATGAGGATGGACCGCATGTGCCATGTACAATGACTAGATTTGACATAATTACACCGACAACTGTGAAAGGCAAAGGAAATGTGTGCCATTTATATGTTTCATATTTGAAAACTTGTACTACATTCAATTTCATGCTAACGACTATACAAAGAACAAAACCTCTGAGAAAAAATGTTAGACCAGATGAAACTGACCACATGCACATTCCTGTATATACATAGGAAAAGACAGCCATTATACACATCTCTCCAGCAATGATGGCTTTCATAAAACATTACATATACATCATTATAAATTTGATATCTCAACTAAACTATTTTGCACTAAAACATCTGCTTATAACACATGCACACATGAATCACATATCTTTGTTTCTCTCTATAAAATGCCAAAAGAACGGACCCTTATTTGTGAAAGTGAAGAATATTACAATACAAATCAGTACATTTTTCTGAGCTACAAGTTTCTCAGTACACTGTAAATAATAATCCTTTGTAAAATTTTGATCATTGAAAATGTCACTAATGCCGACTGTTGGAACAACTTAAAAAATATGAATAAGAATGAAATAAGTTTTGTAAACTGAAATTTGCGTTTTAGTCATATTTTAATTCAGATTCGGTATAATCATCTTTTGCCCTCTTATATTTAAACAAAATTAATTACGAGCTTTCATTTCCTTGTTGCAGGTCCATAGGAAGAAATGCATGAACATTGTGTTGAGTCATGTATGACAGCGAGGCGTTCAGCTTCTTCAACTTGGAATTATCTTGTCCCACAATCTAGGTTTTGACACTTTTGAACTTGGGATACAGTTTTGACTCATATCCCATGGAGCAGCCTGAAATATGCAAATGAAGCTCTAACCTTTTAAAATATAAGAAACAAAAATGTTTATTTAAAAAATATTCTGATAAAAAGATATTTCTCATATTTGATAAATAAAATTAAAAATGGTAGTAAGTATGCTTATAAATGTACTGAAAGTTGGAAACAAATTGCAGCAAACAATTACCTTAGAAATATAAAATTAAAAGTTGACAATTTTTTTCTTAACAGTAAGACACAGGATTTTCAATCAGTCAGGGACCATTAATTTTTAACTGAAAAGTGTACCAAAATGAACATTGAGGAGAGTGCTCAAATGGATATCCCATGATGCTCTTTTCTCATGATATTATTGCAAACAAATTAAACACCTTGCAAATAACTGTTACAATGCCAGCACAATGTGAAAAAAATAAAAAAACATGGCAAAGTTTATTGTTACCAGTAGTTGCAAATTTAAAAGATTTTAACATACAAAATAATGATACATCCAGATTTAATGTTATACAACTTATTTTGAAGATGATGGCAATCTTACCAACTTTTGAAAAACTTTGGTGACAACTATGTACACTAAAGTAAGTATGAAACTAGTTCTTATAATCAACAACATAATCGCAACTAAAACTACATTCGAAACGGGGCCCCGAGTGGCCATGTGGTCTAAAGCTCTCTCCGTTACGGATCACTGCCATCTCACCTTTGTCTGCGTGGGTTCGAGTCTAGGATTCGGCTAATGTGGGTATGTGAGAAAGCTTGCCAGTAGCTTCTCTTGGGTCGTTGGTTCTTCCAGGGGTTTTCCTGGGTTCTTCCTCCACCATTAATACTGGCCGCCATGCATAGCCTATCATGTGCTGAAAAATGGCGTTAAAACCCCACAGCAACAACACCATTCGAAACAACTAAAAAAACATGTGTTGTTCATATTAGGTCATGTGAAGGAATATAACTAAATGATATGCATTTACATAGTGATGCAATTAATAGTTTCCAACCCTAAAAATCATCAATACATGAGCAAAATCAGAATGAAGAACATACAATTGCAGTAACATACAGGTAAAAATGCATTGCCAGTATGTATGGTTAAACCAATGCAAAGCATCAACTTCAAACTGTGTCCTTGCAAAGAAAACAGGATCTCTATTGAGACAGTAAGCATGCAAGTTGCAGGCATTTTCATAAATTACTGCCTCTGGAGCAAATGAAACAAAAACAACATAAAATAATGACGCCAAGGAAAGATACATTCATCATGCTTTTTTATTGTTTAATTTACCTTATTGACTGTGATACCATAATTTCTTAGCATTAGTAAACGCACATATAAATGAATTATATTGTTAAACAAACTAAAGCATATTGTATTTTCAACATAATTAAAGCCCGTTTTCTTATAAGCTTGTCCAATTGTAATAAATTTTAATTATGGCCAATGTAATTTAAATAACTTTTGCTCCTGTTGGTGGGATATGTAATCAAAAACTCTTAATAAAACATTCCAATTTTCAGATACAACAAAGACACAACAAAGTCCAACCTTGTTAAGAAAAGTATGTATCTTAAACATCAAAGATTGAAAACAAAATGTATAACCAGAATGGCTAAGAACCTTCAAATCTTGTTTTAAGGAATGTGAATGGAATATTTGGTGACTCCATCGATTTCATGATCTGGAACCAATACCAAAAACCTGGGGCAAAAACCCAGCACATTACAAATTGGACAGATTATGGTGTTAACAAAATATGGATAGATTACAAAAACTGCGGGCGCTTATATAACAGAAGCATGTGCCTTTTGTGTTTCTTGCTGCAAAATGGTACCTCTCCTTTCTTGCCATCCAGCTGATATTTTCCCCTCCTACACAGTTCTGACAGAGCTGGGTAAAAGGCATCTCTGGATGCAGGTCCAGTTGGAGGTCCTGTATCCTGACCCTTGCAATCTTCAAAAGTTGTCTTGACCTTGCAGATTATCTCCCTCAGTGCTGTTTTCAGAAATGAAGGAATGTCATCTATAGTTTGCAGCATATCAAAGAGCACGGGAGAGTGTTCTTGGAGCACCTTCATCTGTGGCAAAGTTATCTTTTCTTTGTCAATATTTTCTCTGACAAATCAGTATAAGTATAATGAAAAGTGCCACATACAGGGGATGGGCTGGACAGCAGCTTCGTCAGTTTTGAATATTCATCAGGGCATTTATCAGTGCTTCCTGTGAAAAAATGGTAAGATTACATTTTTATTAGCTTTGTCTGCTAAACAAAACATATTTAACATAACACATACTTAAAATTTTGTCATCAAAGCAAACTTCTAAATCAGACAGGGACAAGTAAATGTCATCAATTTTACCATAAACCAATGAAAATGTTGTATCACCACTAGTGTCGTCCTAATTTTGTTCATTGATAGCGATCAATGCAGCGGAGGCATTAAAAATAAATTTATATGACTTTCTAAATAGCCTCATCTATTGTGAATTGCTGGATATATACTAAACATTAAAAAAATTGGCAACACTGGCGTATAGTATACAATTTTCTATGAATAAGGGCACAATCAAACCAAATTGAATCCAATAATTTAGTGTTCTGGACACAATATAAATAGAAATAAATGTGACATACAAAACTTTAGTAAGTCAGAAAGAATGATTTTGTGGCAATTCTTGAATTTAAATCGGTGCAGTGAACATGTAACCAATTGTATTTTAATGAATTGTTGCAAATGATACAAAACTGTTTGTGCTAAATATAGTTACTTAAACAAACATATTTGCCCAAAGTACTCTATGTCTGGAAGCAATGAGGGCTGATGTTTTACATGCAAGGACTTCATGGTATCAATGTCCTCTAAATTTCCTTTCACATAGCTGAAAACATTTCCGTGGTTTGGTTTACTGTCAATGAATACCCTATCCTTGTGAATATTACGATACAAATGGAGTCTGTAAAAACAGTATTTTGTTCAAACTGTAAAATCTGGACATCGACATGTATGCTACTTCATAACATATCAAGTGGCAGAAAGTACATGTCAGTGCGACATTTAATTTGCATACGAATTAGGGCCTATTCCCTTGACCAGAATACATATACATCTGGTTAGTATGCGAGCTTGCTGCAAAGGAGATAATTGATCCAATCAATGCAATCAAGATGCAAATATTCCTATACCCAATTTATGAGTAAATAGGCCATGATAAATGAATGAAGGGTCAAAATGACAGGGCATATTTATCAATCTACACCAATAATGAAATTTCCCCAAAATATTATGCAGTTCATATAACTGTAACTTCAGAGATGTGGCAGGAAAGAAAAAGACATATCTACTTACAATTTTTAGTTCTCTTCATACATTTAATTCATTTATGTATAAAAGTATAATTGGAAACTATAAATTTGTCATAAAAATTAAATACTTGTGCACAGACAATTAAGAAAAAAATAGAAATAACTGTGAACTTTAACAAATCTGTGGATCTGGAATCTTCTTTTTCTAAGATACGTCTCATTGCAATATATAACATTAAGAGGGTTAATAAATATTTTATATTTTTGTTATGGCACTTGTATCATGTTAATGGCTATATTGTGCAGAGGAAATGGGAGCAAAATACCTTTAATAAGGACATACAGATGCTCCAAACCCAGTCTGGCCTGAGCAGGTAATGAAACACATGACCCTTGGATTACAAGAACCCAACTTAAAAAACTGAGCTACTATGGCTCTCTATTTATACGATATTACAGTGATAATAAATAGAATATATCTGCTACTAATGAGATCTAAGAAGGGTATAATGATTAATGCATAACAGAAATGATGAAAAATATACCTCTTCAATATTTTATTTCTTGTCAATAATATTGTAACATTATACTATAAGCTGAATTAGAGGCTGTGATATTTTTTAGGTGTTTTGTTTAAAATGATCAATGTTATACATCCCAATAAGAATTAGCATGTTACTTAAATTTTCCCCAACTATGTGATACTCATCTGCCAGATAAAATGAGTCCAGTATCATCCGGGTAATTGACATGAACCTTTCTGTAATCCGGTGAAGTGCCATCCCATATTAAAACCTTTGGTGATCTCCTACACATGTGATTCATGCATATGAAGCCATCGTCATAGCTGACATCTAGCAGACCAAGAAATGAAAACCAAACAAGAAATGAAATTAAACTAAATCTAAAGAATGTGCATGGAAACTTTTTACAAAAGTCAACATTTTCAACATCCTGATGATGCAAAGCCCACACACTGTAAAATGCAACATAAATAAACTGGAACATGAAATCTCTCAACACATCATAATGTACAAGGAATCGTTCCATATTGAGTACACATTCAGTTTGCCCATCATAATGTACAAGAAATCGTCCCATACTGAGTACACATTCAGTTTGCCCATCATAATGTACAAGAAATCGTCCCATATTGAGTACACATTCAGTTTGCCCATCATAATGTACAAGAAATCGTCCCATATTGAGTACACATTCAGTTTTCCCATCATACGGAAGCTTCCCATCACAATCTGGAATTGAGCACAATCTAAAATAGATTGATAACAATAAAATGAAAAACTGAATGTTTCTAAGGTCATTGTGATATAAGATACTAAGAACTGTCCAGTAGTGTAATTGCAGTGGCAGCAGGTACGGTCATGCTGTTGGGACCATTCGTCCTGGGGGCCCAGCCCAAATAAGAAACAATTAATTGACAGTAAAGGAGGGGAGCCAGTACAAAAAGTTTGCTGTGGGGCCCATGGTGAGTTAGTTACAACATTGGAACTGTCTCTATTGCCCAATTGTGGTTTAACATTAATGACATCATCTTATAAAGTAAAGCTACAGTTAGCCCAATATCAACATCTTGCTTTCTGTAAATGACTATGTAATTCGGCTTTCAGAATTTCCAAACATATGAAGGCTTCAACCTGCTTTTGTTTTCATAACCAAATTATTTATATGTACATTGGTCCTAACTAATTGGTACTATTAAAGAACAGCCTTAGAACATCTATCTTACATGTCTTTCACGTTTTGTTGTTGTTGTAGGGTTTAACGCCATTTCTCAGCACAAGATAGGCTATACATGGCGGCCAGTATTACTGGTGGAGGAAGAACCCGGAAAACCCCCGGAAAGAACCACCGACCCACGATAAGCTACTGGCAAGCTTTCTCACATAACCACATTAGCCGAATCCGAGACTCGAACCGACGCAGACAGAGGTGAGATGGCAGTGATCCGTAACGGAAAGCGCTTTAGACCACTCGGCCACTCGGGGCCCTTCTTTCACGTTTTCAAACAAGCATCGTCAAATTAGAATATGAATTAGAACACTGCTTTTCATTTCATATTCAATATGAGTGTTTGGTATGATTTTTTTTCAAAGCTGTTCACACATAATTAGCAGTTTAATGACAAATACCTACATCTGATTCTCTGAAGGACTTCTAAAAGTAAGCATGTTCATCTGACAGCATATATAGAGAATGTTACAAACGTATCAGTGTCAAATAAATGTTATCTAATGAGTTGAATAGTTTCAATTTTTTGTGAGTATTGGCAACCTAGTGACTGAAACTGTTCAATAATATTCATACATTTCAACTGAAACAAAACCAAACATAAGGGTCTATGTTATAATAGGCTGTGGGGTACTGAATGTTTCATGCAGAATAACTGTGATAATTCACTGGAGTCAATTGCGATTATTTCACTGCCATGTCGATAAGAAGATAAACTCAAAATTCAAAGTTACTCTTAGATACTTACATGGCCAAGTGGTATTGATGGACACCTGTCAAAAGTTGGTCTTTCAAAGTTCAAATCCAACATGAAGTGAAGTATTTGTTGTTGTTTATGTGCCATATTTCTTTGAATTGGGAAGGAAAATTATATGACTGTTTATATTTTCTGTACGAAAAATCACAAAACAAAGCAGAACAAAAACAAAAACCATGGACATCAAGTTAAAAGCCTGCTCTTTCAATTCGTTACATAATAAACCTTGCTAGCCAATTTGTTTGAGAATAAAATAAAAAGTAACTTTGCTTGCAATGATTGAATAACAGTTATATTACATCTCATGGGTGAATAACTTAAGTGAAATATATCGATTATTAACAGATTTCAAGCTAATATCTTCTACATATTTGTGACATGACGAAAAACCAGTTTCGTAAAAAGACTTTGATATAATACACAAAAGCCAGACATTACATATTTGGTGTACATAACATTACCATGTCAATTGTGACATCATGGGGTGTTTTGAGACATATTCCAGATCCAAACTTAGAACTAAATAATATAATACTCATGTGATAATTATATAGACTGTAAAACTAAGATAGCTGTAAAATGAGTACTAAATGGCAGTAGCTAAGATATACTCAAAGAGCTTCTTTTAGGAATATGCCATGAAATGTTACTTTTTCACCTACATAATTCAGTGTTGATAACCAAGCAAGTACCAAGACCAAGAGATCCGTACTCTACAAAGAACAGTATCATAATTGGTTCGTATGTGACAAAACATAATGCACAATTGGTAAACTCGATCAAAGTATTTTGGACATTGATCTTTCTGGTTACAAAGAAGTCATGTTTAGCTTTCTTTCAATCTGTTAAAATACAATATTTTAACACTGATGTACAGATAAAGTTAATGAACAAAAATGAATAATGTTATAGATAGCCTCCATTAATGAACAAAGGGAACAAATTATGACTAACTGTGAAAAGAATAATAAATTATGCATGAACCTAAAAACACGCGAGGAATATAATATGAAGTAAATTTATTTGCATAAAAAGACAATTTGAAATATTATAATGAACAATGAATAAAAGACATTAGACAAACAAGAAAATTATTTTACATTAAGGCTGGTATAATGGTGAGGTGAAGAATAAGAAACAACTTATGCATTGTTAATCGTTGTATTTAGAGCCTTCTTTGTTGTTTTCAATTTTGTTATGGCGTTTAACGCCATTTTTCAGCAAATGATAGGCTATACATGGCAGCCAGTACAACTCTTGCAGATGAACCTGGAGAACACCTGGAAGATCCACCATCCGCTAAGAAGCTACTTAGAAACTTTTTCGTGTACCTGCGTTGGCCAAGCCCGAGACTCAGACCCACACAGAAAAGAGGTGAGATGTAACAGTGAATACTTTAGACCACTTTGCTACTCAGGGTTCCAGAACCTTATTTACAATTTCAACAAAAGTTTACTGTTAATTACCTTCTGTGCTTCAACTTATATAAACTGGTAGTTCATGAAACACAGGTCTCAAAGCATTGATATGGATGCAGGGTGGATGCAAAGACTCTATATCTTAAAGTAATAAAGTCAGTATTTGGAAACCAGTCCTAACACAATGCATGTAATGAGTTTAACAGAACTGGACTTAATTCAAGATCTTACAATGTTACAGTTCAGGATAATAAAATGAAAATACTTCATCAGTCTGTGTGTTTTTATCCTTATATAAGCTTCATGTAATAAACAAAACAAAAATATCATCATTTATAGTTTTCAATGCTACAGTCCTTAAGGACTCAGTATTACCTAAGAAATATTAGATTCATTAACTAATTAATTTATGGTATTTTCATGAATAAAATTGTAAGAAACTGAATTTATTTTACTACGAATTCTGATCGTTTATATGTAGGCACAACAAATTAAATGTATTACATTATGTTAACAAAATGCAACAATAATTACATATGTTTACAAGTATCTTATATTTAATGTATTATACTGTAGTGTTTCGAATCAGGTTTATTGTAATATTTAATTCTAAATATTTGTTTACTTGACCAGTAAAAGTCATTTTATCAGTACTGGGGTAAATGTATATATATATTTAAAGATTTAATAGTAATCATGGAACCTCATAATGGCATAATTTTCTTTTCGAGAAAAGTGCATACTTTTATGGCCTTTTTTACATGTGTATTGAACTTGTAATCTACACAAGTTTTCGAGAAAAATGTCATGGGAATGAGAGATACCAGATCTGTATTTGTTTCTTCGCATCATAAAATATTGAGTCATTTAACCTATCGTTGTTGCCAGATGTCACTCTGTGTTGCTGTTTTGTGTTCAACACCATTTCCTTGTGCAAGAGAGGACAGACATGGCGACCAGTATAACTGATGGAGGAAGAATCCAGGAGAATCCCAGTAAGGACCACCAGCCCAGAAAAAATAGTGGCATCTTTCTCACATAATCACAAAGACAGGGCGCAAGACTCAACACCATGCAGAGAGAGGTGAGAAAATAGTGATCTGTAAAGGTGAGCACTTCAGACCACTTGGACACCTGAGGCCCCTATCACAAATACAGTATCAAATCTGACTAAATTGTAATCCTTTTTGAAGAAAAAAAAAAAAAAAAAATATATATATATATATATATATATATATATATATATATATATATATATATATATATATATATATATATATATATATAATCATTTTTGGAAAAAAAGTAAAATAGTTCAAATCAAATAAACAATATTTCAAAGTTTTATTTTGCACAAAGAACAATGAAATTCATCCGATATTCTAGGAGTAAAACCTAATTTTAGAGTATTGTTACTGTCATCCCATCCAGCCACTGCAAAAACTTCCATTCTGTCGTTCAATTATTGATATGCTTGTTCATGTTTTAATGTGTGCCAGTAAAAGCATCCTTCATCTTCTCCATCTGGTGCAATATGTATGTCTCCTAAGATAAAGGTCTGAAAATAATCTTGTAAAGTGTTACATATAAATTTAGATATGTCTCCTAAGATAAAGGTCTGAAAATGATTTTGTAAAGTGTTACATATAAATTTAGATATGTCTCCTAAGATAAAGGTCTGAAAATGATTTTGTAAAGTGTTACATATAAATTTAGATATGTCTCCTAAGATAAAGGTCTGAAAATGATCTTGTAAAATGTTACATATAAATTTAATTTAACAAATCATATGGCTCAAGCATGTAAAGGATAAAATGATGAATAAGCAAATATTCGGAAAAATAAATTATGTGTGTCCAAAGGACTGGAATTCCTGACACTCACCTCTGTTATGAATAATTAAGAAGAAAAGAAAATCAAGTGAGTCAACGAAAGCACATGCAACATGTTCAGATGAACTTAATTAACGACTGCAACATTTCTGAGCCATTAAACAATAGATGATATATATATATATATATATATATATATATATATATATATATATATATATATATATATATATATATATATATATATATATATATATATATATATATATATACAAGAGACGGTTCCAATATGGTTGATAATTCTGAATTGTGTATTCTAGTTCCATGTGGAGATATTGTCTCCCTCTTAACATGAACAGGTCTCCTCCTCATAGGAATTTTGTCAAGGCTGTATGGGACAGTGCCACCAAGAAAGATAGGATCTCTGTATAACTCTGTTCTACATTTGTACTGCACAGGCTAAAAATGAAACAAAGTTATGATGCATCTGACAAAACAGAATCTTCATAGATGGGCTCAGCTATTATTATGTGAAAGTCACATGTGTATTTGTTCATTAAGTCATATACTTTATATGCCATTCAACATTTAATCTTATGATTCAGTCTCGTACCATTTTCCACTGAACAAAATAGAATATTGTATGGCTGAAGACCAGAAATGAAAATATACAGTCCACACCTGCATAATGACCACCTGCCTCAAGGATAATCCTTTCATCTTCATCCAGGGTCTGATTTGCTTTTCTCTCCATTTAAACTTCACTGACACAGCACCTGCCTTAACCAGCTAAATGAATTTTCCCAATGTTGACATTTGCTCAAGAGAGATTGTATAGTAATTACTTAATGACCAAAAATGTAACCATAAATAAAGCAAAGTTTCGGAAAAGAGCAAACAGTATCGCTGATCAGTGTATTATATTTTGTTTTCAATTATTAAAAAAATAAAATTATACATACAAAAACCATGTTATAAATATATTAGAAAGTTTCATCTCCAACTAATTTACAAATTGTTTTCAGCACCCCACAGCTCTTTTAGTGAGGGATTTTACCCATCCTACCTGACAATGCATTCTTTACTGAATTCTTTGCTGAAAGGATCTCTTTCAAAACAAAGAGACTCTACTGCACTCATAAGTTCTAGTATGTTAAACACATGATACCAATACATATACTAACCTATTTTTAAAACAGAATTAAATGCAACAACTTTTGAACAATAAAATATGTTACAAGGTGTTATAATTAGAATGCTCAAAGAAATGACCTAATGATTAGGGTTGCAAAAATGCAGTAGAAATCATTACTTTTTCTCAATGAAAGAATTTGAATGGCGTGAATTTATAAAGATACCCTAGACACACTTGGCCTATATACTCAATGAAATGCATGACAAATTAACATCAAGTATTAAAACAAACTTACCTTGGAATACTTGTCTCCACTAGCAGACATTTTCAGGAATCTGACAAGGCAAAATGATCATATATTCTCATAAAAGGTGTCCTCTTCTACTTAATTTTGTCACCGTAGTTGAGTCTGCACACCTAATATAAATTTTAACACAAACTGCAGGTGAAGTTAGCAAAGAAATCTGAAATAATGAGATGCTCTCAAAAATTCAATTGATTGAGCTGTTTATATAATTATATCCTTTTTGAAAAAATGGTCTGTATAAAGGCACATAGACAACATCGTACAATCTGAAAGACCTACTGTGTTAGAATATTTTATATCAATTATGATGAAGTGGAGCAGAGTGATTTCTGAGAAGTTGTGTATTCAAAATCTATGTTAAAGTATACTTTTGGACGATATGAACCTAAAGGTGTGATAAAGTACATTCCGGATTGAATTTATTATGCTGTAATGTCACAATGAAAGTTGTGCATGTGATAAAACAAAATTCATACTACCCTATATTGTGATGATTAAATCTGACACTCTTTTTTGTGCCTATTTCTGCCACAATTGTAACAGTCGACAGCGGTAGATAAGTTTCATCTGGAAGTTTCTTGATGACAGCTAAGGTGCAGATCAGTCAATAATCTGGACAGACAAGACTTTGGTTAAAAATAATTACCATGAGATCGTTGTGGTTTCCTCTCCTACACGTTTCTATACATTTTTTTCTTTTAGCGTCTTGTAAGTACGCGGCTTGGCCAGTCAACTTCCAGCGAACCAATGAGAATCCGGAGCTTTATCCGGTGCTTGTATTGGAATTTGTTTAATATTATACCTCTTCAAATTCATCTATATGAGGTTCTGACCAATTACTTTTCCCGGCGGTGGGGGAGGGCGCTTTACTTTAATTTGGAGCTGAGATGTATTAATATCATTTGCTTTATCTCAAGATATTTACTGTTTTTATCCAATTAATATAACGGATGTAATATGGTGTTATTTGGCTATACATCATAGCAAGATGTTTCTTCCAGATATGGACAGGGTGAAATGAAATTTAAAAGAATGTCAGGTTCCAGCCCCAAAAGATTAAATTGTTGGTCCCTCGCTAATACAGCTGCTTTATACCGTGGTAAAATTGTTCGTGGTACCCAGCTCATGTGTGTGTGTATGTATGTGGGTGGGTGGGTGGGTGGGTATGCCCGAGTATGTTAGTGACCTATCAACTTTAATTCAGGAAACAGATGATCGATCGATAGATTGATTGATTTGTTACGAAATATAAGTATAAAACTCTAAAACTCTGCTGAATCTCCACATTACACTGTTTGAGGGGGGCCCGAGTATCCGAGTGGTCTAAAGCGCTCACCGTTCCGTATCACAGCCATCTCACCTCTGTCTGCGTGGGTTCGAGTCTCAGACTCGGCTAACGTGGGTATGTGAGAAAGCCTGCCAATAGTTTCTAGTGGGTCGGTGGTTTTTCCCGGAGTTTTCCCGGGTTCTTCCTCCACCAGTTATACTGGCCGCCATGTATAGCCTATCTTGTGTTGAAAAAATGGCGTTAAACACTACAACAACAACACTGTTTGAATTATATATGAAGAGGTTGCTAAAAGTGAATATTGTTCAAACGGACACTGAAAAGCGGTTCAAACGAGAAACCTCCATGAAGTAAACAAATTTCAGTATTTCACTGTCAAAACATTAAGAAATTCAATGAACAAATTCGCTTGGATATGGGCGAGCATATGCAAGGACTAGTAAGAATAACAACCGAGATTGCTCGACGTAAACACATATTTCTTGGAAAACTTTGTAGCTCTCCAAATCGTGTTATCTTGAAACTGCTATTTACTACGCCTCTATTGATGTTTTTCCATCGCACGTATTCTCAACAACATGGTCATAATCCCCCTATTTCGTGTACAGTTCAAAAGTATGAGATAACCGACTTCCTCTCAAATGTCATAAACAGACATATATCCCAAACAAACTTTAACAGAAGACAGTAGCTTATAAAACTATTCCCAAGGAGGTAGATTGTTGAGAAAGGATAAATAGTATTATGAGTTCTTGAGATTCCGACTTCTTTATATTCTATCTGTCCAATATATGGCCTCCAGTATACCATCTACTTCGACAATTTGTGACCTTGGCGTTTATTCGAGACATGTCGCGAATGATTTTCACAGGTATACGTAAATTACAAGCATGGAATTTGTACATCTTAAAATTACCAAAGAGGACAATATCTAAATATTGTAAGAAACTTAAATACAAGCTGTTTAATTGCGAGTCTACCTCATGAACGCAGATCTTCATATTACGTCTCGAAATTAATTTTGACTGTAATATTTATTATTCACTGCATTTGTATGGGAAAATATGAACGTGTTTTTCGGATGGAGTGCTGCACGACCTTGTGAGTGCAGTATATCTATCCGACAAAACAAGTTCATATTTTCCCATACAAATGCAGAAATCTTTTTATTATATGCTCATTTTCTTATTCTACCAAAGACTTACTTATATACATAAAATACACTACAAGAAACAAAGTAATTGAATGTATGCCGTATTCCAAAATAAATACACAAGCACAGATTCATCATTACACAACAACAACATTATTAATGCACACATAACTCCGCCCAGATAAATTTGAACTTAGTCGCGACCTAGACATAATTTTCGATAAAAAATGGCGTTTTCGTCTACTTAAAATTTAAATTTTGAGTCCTATTGTATATGAATGCGCATTGCAACAACTTTTCCATTTGATCTGGAATGAATAGATTTTAGTATTTTTGTCTATTCTACGAAATTTAGTGATTATGGACTGGATTCATCTGTGAAAATTGTACATGAAATACATCGGATTGAATCAGCTCGGGAGAAGCGTGTTGACATCTGCAAGCGTGTTTCTGTTCTGTCATTGAATGTTTGAAATCATGACGTGGGAAAAATATGAAGTCTTTCAATTGCAATGACCAAAAAGACGCTATTGAATTTAAAGTGTATTTCATTTTGAGTGCAGTAAGGAGGCTGTAATTGAACTTGAAATATAGTCGAAATTACAGTACAATTTGAAATGTGTAATCAAGCTTGAGAACTCATGACATGGCTCATGTAATTCGGATTTGCAAAGCTAAGAAAGTACATTCTGAGGAAATTCAGGATGTAAAACTGTAAGTTTATTATTTGCCATTCTTTTTACCAGCTAAAGGAGACAGTATATGCCTTGTAACTTGCATGTTATTTGTAGGTACCCAGTAATTTTATGAAATCTGGCGTCTATTGCCAAAATCTGAAACATTGTATCAAAAATGTTAACACAGAATGTAGCAAAGCAGCTGGTATGTGGCAGTCCACGAAACATCTGCTTTAGTTCATTCAGAAACAAACTTAATCAACCAAAACGTAAAGCGTCTGCTACACTAGTGTACATGATTTGTTTACAAAGTAGTTCCTAATACACTATTGGGCACACGTGTCCTGCACGTGAGTGCAATATGAAGGTGTGCAATATCGTAAAATACTGAACGATTCTGACAATGTAAAGTTAACAGAGAAAAAAATGAGCATATAATAGTCTGTGATATCTCTTGAAAGTAGCATCTTATTATTCTGTGATATGTCTTGGGTGTTTCATCTTATTATTGTGTAAATCTCTTGGATATATCATCGATATGTAAAACCAAAATCAAAATAGTATTATCATGTATATCCTTTCTTTGAAGGTTTGTGAGAAAATGATTTATGTATATGAATCACGTGTCCATGGGGCGGTTGTGACATCAGTAGTCCAATTGGCAGATAATATCTCCGTAGCCTACTTCGTTTTTTTTATGCATTAATCGGTTTTGCATTAAATGAAGCCATGCTGGTATCATTGAATCTAAATAAATTTCCGATAATTGTACGAGGTTTAGACAGCAAATTTTTATTTTAAGGGCCATATCCGAAGTTTAAACACGAGCATAACAGTCGGTCTTTGAAAAAACATGCCACGCTTTCCGGTTGCAACTGTCAATTACGTACCCTGTTTTATGCATTTCCCTTCAATTAAGTGATATATAACATCATTTAAAAGATAAATAAAGTTTTTGCTGATTGCACAAACTTTAGAAAAGCTAGAAGCCATATCCAAGAACTACTAAAGATCAACAAGTCTCTGTCTGATGGGAAGGAAAATGTTTGGTGCAGATGTGTGGAACAGCGCTGAAACGTGTCCTTAAAATGTTTATAAACTGGCCTGATATTATAGTGAAAATGTCATCACAAAATGTGGATTTATAACAACTCATGAAAGTCAAAATTATCTCGATTTAAAACATCTGCTGAACGCTTATCACCTGTTTTATGTCGTATATGCAATTACCGGTAGCTTTATATCCCCGACCCGTTAGCCACCGCACAAGCATCAAGTCTCTTTACGTGGGCACTATCCGTGTCGTGCATATGAAAAGGGTAAGGCGAGACATTAAAATGATTAGTGGGGGAAATTCTGTATTATGTATGTCTCTGCAATAAATGTAAAACTTCAATATCAGCATGTCATGCAACGACGTGATCTACAAGTTCGTCCAGTTCTTCAGCAGTTGTCCGTATTTTCACACCAATTCCTGACATAAACGGAAACATAGGTTATGGCCGTGTACACTGTTCTTCAAAGAAACTTTCCATCTGTTCCATCTGGTTTGAAAGAACAGAAAACCAGCTGCAATAAAGGAATGCCTCTTATCTGGAGGATGCAATAAATACAAAATATTTTGTATTTACCTACCAGCGGCAGTTTTAGAGTTGTGCGAGCCCGATGCAAAATGAGGACAACTGGCCCCCAGAAGATAATTTCTATATCACTAAAGAAAATATATGAAATATTAGTAGAACAATACAGGCTTGTTTTCAAAGTCTAATTTATTTTTATATAGTCCTCTTTAATTATAACCTGTTTTAAACAAAATCCAAAATTTCCCCACGCCCTCCCAGCTTGCGAGCCCGGTGCAATTGCACCTTTCGCACCTCGCTAAGGAAGCTACTGCACCTACACCCCTTCCATTTACAAGTAAAATGTTACCATTAATATGGTTGAAACACCTGAGCTCTCAGTCGATGCAGTGCACTCTTTGCTCAACAGTTAACATCCAGCGAAATAAACAGAAAATATTCCAGTTATTTTATATCCTATGATTAAAGATGTCAGGTGCTCTCTTCAGTGTACAAAACACTACGATGCCCTCCGCCCCACCCCAATAATAAAAAATAAATTTGGCTTATATCGCCACATGGAACTTTAAAAAACGTAGTGAAGAGTTGCAGCTGCAGAAACTTTTTGGGCTTGTATCGACACTGCCCTGGATGAAACTGCACCTACCGTTGCTTTAGTTCATTCCAGTTCATTGTGCAGCTATCAACAGCATATGTTCCCACACCTTAGTTATAACAAAAATAATCTTTTAAAGAACCCAGCATTACTGACCGGATTTATTTGTATAGGTGGTGTGCTGGTGATGAGTCATGAGCCAGATTCACTATCTTGGTTCATACACATATTCATTAACTAATGTTTATGCTTCATCTATGCAATTGAAGATGCACATTGATTTCATTATTCTCTAATTGTCGCTTAGATGGAACTTTTTAATTCGCTTATATTGTTTTCTGTTAGTGATAACGATGTCAAAGAACTGCTTTAAATGAGTGTAATTAAATACACTAAAACTGTTCACTGATTATTATTCTTGCTTAAATTGCATATCAAAGTACCTTAGCAATTTGTTCATTCATCTGTTAGAATACATAATTCAGCTCCTATCACGATCAAAATCAAACATCAATTACCGGCGTGTGTTTAGATTGTGGGCACGTTTATTTCAGAATGTGGGCACATTTATTTCTGATCGTGGGCACATTTATTTCGGCGCTTGTTCAGAATGTGGGTACCTTAATTTCGGCGTTTGTTCAGAATGTGGGTTCATTTATTTCAGACGCATGGTTGATAACACCAAAATTATGGACAACGTTCAAGCTACTAAAATACGTAATAAAAACCTGAACATCGTGCAGTGGGAAAACTTACAAAACTACTGTTTAGCTTCCAGCAGAAATCTAGCAGCAATCTAATAAGCAAATAAAAATAAAATCAAACTAAACAGATACAAAAACAAAATATACATTCTGATGAAATTGTTAAATATTTGAAATGTACATGTCTTTGAATATTGTTATATACATTATACAATTCAAAGAAACAGACTAATGTTCAATATTTATTTCAAAGTGCCGTGTGCACATGTATAGTATATCAATTTATCCAAATATATGAAAAGTATTAGTCCTTATCTCACAAGGTTTATTTAAATATCGGAAAACTATTGACCCTTATCTCTCAAAGTTAAAGCAAAACTTGTCGCCGTTAGTTCATCATGGGGGGGGGGGCGCTCTTTAAATCGTTATGGAACAAAATACATGCCGATATTGTGAAACTGAGCAATAACAAAAGGAATCATTACTTTCCCATTGAATCATATGGATAAATAAGAAGTCCATATCTTCCCATCCTTCACTAACATCAGCACACGTAGGTGGAAAACATACCTGTGCAACACTTGCCCTACTTCAACAAGCGATAACGTGTCTCTGTCCAAATAGAAATGCTGAACTATCGTCCCCAGAAAAGAGCATTCATGGAAAGATTCACCCCGTTCATATTAATCCTGCAGTGACATGCGCATATTTGTGATATACACAGAGCTGAAAATTTGTTGGTGTCTACGCAAGCCATACTTATAATTTTATTCTGAATGAAAATATATCAAATTACAATTGTTCTCAGTAACCATAAAACAAATTAATCTTGCGCAAATGTGTAGTCGGACAGATCTGTTTTGTAAGCAAAGTGCTAGCTTATCTACTTCTTGACATGTTTGTGCAGACAGGGGAAATGGCATATATTAGATTTATATACGACGCAATAAGTAAATTGCTCTTCCATATAGACGTTGTTACACTCATACTATACTGAATGTACTTTAAGCTGCAGGCATATTTTTAACTTGTTTGTGCAGACATGAAATCCATGTGCTATGGCTCGATAGACATTTAGGAAGAAGCATAAATTTAATTGATGTAAATGAATGCACACCAAGCAGGGCAACATGAGAGAAAAGGAAATATTGAATCATGAAATATTGAAATATGTATTTTAATCTTAACCATTATGTGATTTTTTATGGCCAGAAATGTCATAAAAAAATGATGTTTACTGAACTGTTTATTTTCTCAAAAACTTCTGAGCATTCACAGATTCCGACATGCTATTGAACGTACAATAAAATAACACCCACATATATAATCACTCACGATGCATCAAATTTTTAAGACGAATAATTCAGTTTTCGTTTTTATGGTGATGCACTTTCTCAAACGCTTGTACAAGTCTTAATAAACCACCATTAACCGTTTCTTCTAATAAATACATGAAGGAACTATTGTGTTATAATCCACCAGACATGATGCACAAAATCTTTCTCCTAAATCTTATTTGCTAAGCTTTATAAAAATAGTAAAAACACACTGTCTTGAAAGCTTTGGGATTATTTGAGATTTATTTCACAATTTGTAACTGTAGTTTGAGATTTCACCTTGTTTTGTAGGGAAAATATCATTTGTTAAACTTAACTCAGATTTGTTGGTTTCGGTTCTTTCTGTTGCACTGTAAATAGTTAATTGTTGTAGATGGTTGTAAAATATATATTAAGATACTATTATTTCTAGGTATACTTTTTCACTTGGTTTTGAATTCTAGATACAGCCTTCAATCTGAACTTGTAAGATCCCAGAAAGGAAATTGTTTTTACAGTTTGATTGAAATTTCCAATAGGATTACCCTCATCCTCATATTGTGACTATGTTCTTTATTATGGTTGTTTTTTTTAGAATTACTCATTCATAATTCAACATCCGAACTAGTGGAATCAGTCTTATATTTGTGTTCAGTTTTAATTTGAGAAGATTTATTAATTTATATTCACTGGAATTACAAAGTGCTCAATCACAATTTCGGACTAAAAAACTACTTTGGGATTATTGTGAATTTATTTAGAGACATTTTGGATGATACAATTGTGATGCATCAAGACTGTTAGCACGTCAAAACTTTTCCAGGCTATTGGCACATAAGCACTTTCAAGATTGTAATTGACTTGGAACAATTATTCTAAAAATATTAGATAAATAGAAATAGAACTTTATGGACTTTTTGGAATTTAATTCGCATTACTGTAAGATCTTTTCAAATTTTATTTTGTATTCATGCGAAATAAATTATTTGTTGAAGTTTACAAAACTTGCTTAGTTTTACTCTTTTTTTATTACTTAGTTTCGAAAAAAAGAGAATATGAATTATCAATTCATGTACAGAAAAACATCCTAACCTGCGCGAACTTTGAACCTGAAACTCCATTTCTGCATATGCATGACTTGAACCTACATACATTCATGTATTCTAAAACGTTACTATTGGCAAATGAGTAACCTATAGTCCTATACCAAATATTTGCTAACTTTCACAATTTAATACACATCTACTGCAATAAATAAGAGTGTTGATTGTACACCTTATTCAGCGTGCAATAGTTGCAAATTAAAATTTTAGCAAATATAATCCAAAATTTACTGGTATTGAAGTGGTAAGGCGTCGGTAAAATGTGGTCTGCGTACTTATTGTTTTAACATATCGAGGAAAACTAAAATCATTTTTTAGTATTTTAGTGCAATATGAAATCTAGGAAATTTGTATTTGTGATATGAAATCTGAGATATGAATATTGTTAATCACATTCAAGCGGTAGTGCCTCCCAATTGACGAGTTAGAAGAGCTACAAGAGAGTGATCCCTCATCAGTGCTCTAATTTGATGTACGTATATAGACACGCCTTCGTTTTTTCATTTCTTTTATTTGCAGCTTCAAGACCTTCAAGGTCCTCTCAGGCACACAGGTGGTCATGTAGAATGGTTTTCTTGATATCAGCTGTTTGACTTTCAACTATATTGACGACAGCTCAGATCCACAGATGTTGACCAAAAAAAAATGCTGAATTAATTTTAAAAAATGCTGATTTGTTTCATGCAATTTCCTTGCTTAAACGTCTATATTGCGCAGTGATATGTACTTCCACTGAACAACTACTGTGTCATCCGCTTTCATTTTCTAGCATTATTATCAGCTGCATACTGTGGCTTAACACCAGACGCTGCTCGGATGGAACTGGGACGTTGTACATGGTCTTAGGACATACTTTTCAGCAACTCAACTCATGTAGAGATCGATATAATTAGAGCTGGAACCTTGTACAGTAATTTGGCAATTCTTGATATCGTACATAATTAACGAGACAATAAACACCTACAGGCTATGGGATTCGACGGTCTGAAGATCGCATATTGCAAGACCTACACTTTCAGATGCAGCTTTAGTATTGTCATACATAGAACACTATTATACAATATTTGTTTGGTTTAACACATTTCTCAGCGCATGATAGACTGACTAGACATGGCGCTGTGTATAACGGGTGCCCAAACAACCCGAAAACCTTAGCTAAGAACTACGAACTCATGGGAAGCTACCGACATGGGTATTTATGCGAATTGTATGCAGTTTGTAACGACTTGATGTAGTCTTGTACGAATATCCAACTTAAATATAGACTCAAGCCAGAATTCTCTGACAGTCTCTGTCCTCGTTATCAGTTCCGGTCACAAAAGCCTTTGGGCATAAAATACAAAAGATGATGACACGCAAAAAGCTACTATGGCTAGTCTATGATGTTATAGAGCAACATACATCAGGTATAGATCCTTGACATTTTCGCTGTGTAAGTCAATGACTTCCACGCACCTGTCTCGTGGTCGAGCCATTTCTAAGTCAAAGCAACCTACGAGGACCTCAAACATCACTCTGGTTGAATATTAAGCTATAATATATAGTTATAATACATATTGCTTTGCGTTCCACTTTCATTATAGTATCCTTTTGACGTGCAACGGATTAGGCTTCGTCCATCATATACACAAGATGATAGTCCTGCAATGTAATACCTCGACCCTGATATTTATATTTAGGAGGGAGAGGTCTTACTGTCTAAATAACGGCGCTGTGTAGCGTGTTTTGATGGCGACTAAGATCGTAACGAGAAATCAAAGTTTCAGGAATATCTCACACTGGGCAACCCATACTGTCGCTTTTCTACAAATTAAAGTCATAATGTTTTATTAGGCTTTACTTTCTCAGATGTCTTTTTTCTTATAAATTCAATTTCTCTCACAAGCAAATGGACCTTTTTTCTCTTATGTTATGTGTTTAGGCTCGAATAAACTGTAGCACAATAAAGAGTGAAAACAACAAGCTTTGAAAAATATAATAATTTATTACCCTGGAAAAATACTGTAAAAATGAAAAAAATATGAACTTACGGTTTTTAGAATCAAATCCAAAACTAATTCAAGAATAATCCACGAATAAAAGTTTAGAAGTCCTAATAATAAAATGTTCTAATTATTTCAAGTTCAAGTCCCGACGAAGAATCATTGATGGAAGACGATGACGTATTCTGTAACCTGTAGTGTGTTGAACTATACAATTCCTTGCATAAACAAGAAATATCACTCCGGTTTCGGAAATCCGAAATTTGTTCTAAAAGAGCTGTCTTTGTTGAAGATTTTCTTATGAGCACACGTATATCTCCAGTTAAATAAGGAATTAATCCTTTTGAATCCAAGATATTTGAAATAACTCCAAACGGCAAAACAGTCATTTTCCAGTGTAATAGCCCAACTCAGATTATTTCTCTAAAATGGAAGGTTATATCATATTCTGAAACTCAGTTTCGAAAATCCCCAAGTTGCGAAATCGAAAAAGGGGGTCACGTGATAGTGTTTATAATACGTACGCCTGACATGACCCTGATGAAAACCAATCATTTTACTCTAAGAAATAAAATGTAAAAAATATTTACTTCTTAATCACCTTGTCCCATCATGACCTAGACAACAACCAACCATTTTAAAATAAAAATAGAACTTATTTGCGTGGCTGCTACCAATTTTGAATCAAGGTCAAATCGTTATTCTGGCTCTAATGCCTCCACCACCAAATCATAAATATCAGGGTCGATATCTTATATTGCAGGACTACTCAAGATGACTGATATGTACCTTCTTATTAATGTGTACACTAATTGCCGCGCTTTTTATAATCTTAGACGGATTCGCATTAACTTGAACCAACTTGACGTTAATTGACAGGAACGTAAGATAGACGTTACAGTTATTAGTAAGATTGAAAACAATGATAGACCGGCGTCCACTTGTATCTAATGTTATATAAAACTTCACTTTTACTTTGTACCTTTCCCAGTACTATAGAAGAAGGATTCAAAATTGTGATCTTTTTCAGTATTCTTGTAATCGATTTATGTTGTTTGGCATCGGAAATAGTGCCTTAGAGCAATACGAGGCATTACTTGAGATATATATATATATATATATATATATATATATATATATATATATATATATATATATATATATATATATATATATATATATATATATATATATATATATATATATATATATATATATATATATATATATATATATATATATATATAAAGCATTATCATTTTACATGATATACTCCTGAAACTGCGCGTCAAGTAATCTGCATTTTCGTTTTACCTCTTAGATTTAGGTATATGAATTTATAGTCATATAACTCGTTTATTGAAATTGAAGCTGTTTGCATAGGGATGATTTCTTTATTGCAATAAGAACTTTCATAGAGAATTTCTTATTTGCAGTGAAATTTGTTTGTACATAATGAAGATTAATTTATTGCAATTAAAACGTTTGCATAAGAAAGATTCCTTTATTGCAGTGAATGAACTTTTTGCCTAGAGTAGATTCCTAATTGCAGTGAATGAACTTTTTGCCTAGGGTAGATTCCTTTATTGCAGTGAATGAACTTTTTGCCTAGGGTAGATTCCTAATTGCAGTGAATGAACTTTTTGCCTAGGGTAGATTCCTAATTGCAGTGAATGAACTTTTTGCCTAGGGTAGAATCCTAATTGCAGTGAATGAACTTTTTGCCTAGGGTAGATTCCTAATTGCAATGAAAACTTTGTCAATACTGAAGATTCCTAAATTTGCAATTCATGTGTTTTCTGCATAGGAAAGATTCTTCAAGTAATTCATCAAGAGAGTTTGAGTATGATTCTAAATCATTAGACGTAATGGAGATCCACATGAGGTGTTTCCTTGAGATTCGCGAAATCACGACTGTCTGAAAAAATATTCACTTGTGTCTTAACTGACTGACTAAATTACTTAATTATACAATTATTTTTGTGTTGGTCAAAACTTATAGTGTCCGCAGCTGACGACCACTATAGTTTATCTCCTCATTTAAGTACTTCAACTACAATCTACACTTTGACCCTTCCACTCTACAGTTTTGCCCATTTCAACGCTTTCTTAGCATGCCTTCTATAATCTATTCTCAATAGTTGTCCAGGTTTTTTTTATTTAATTACCTGAGTCGATTTTAACATATTATTAAGCTCTATATCATTCTTGCAACTGAACTCTTAAGATCTCCCTTAAATAGCTCTCCGTCGCTGCAAGAAATATCCGTTCAATGTCCTTCCTTGACTTCCACGCTTTCTTCATATTATTGAACATATTTGCATTATAATGCTTCCAATGCAGTTCTTTTTTCTTTCTCTCCATGTGATGATTCAATTGCTTTTGCCCCCTTCCATATCTATACTTAGCTCGATTCAGTCCTACACATAACTGTTTATGTTCCTTCCGAGTTTAAATGGATTTTCACATTTAGGTTTCCGTCCACCTCTTCTTTCTTATTTCCTGAAATATTACCTACATATGCTGTTGTTAATTTTCGTTCTTACCTTCTGAAACAAAGACAGGATTGTAATGGTACACGTTTTTGTTGATACCTTCACTGTACATTATGTCGTGGTCATCATGACACGCAAACATTAAGATTGACGCATGCGCTAGGTTCGCAATAAATTGCTGACAGCAAAAGATGGTACATGCTCTGTTTGGTGAGTGAATGAATTTTAATTAGAGCCCGTTCGATAACAGTTTAAGAGAACGGCTAAATGAATTTTACAACTCTATTTAATTTATGTGCATGATATTGATTCTATTGTTATATTTTTCATACGGGGGCGTCTCTTGTTCTATTTTATAACTCTGCTCAGATCACTTATTCCATCCATTAATTTCATATTTTACTTTATTGTTTATTTGATCCGGACAATAACACCGTGGTCGATCATCTCCTAGATAACGACAACTTAAAGAACAATAAAGAGTGGTTATCTCTCACATCATCTAGCACTTTTCGACAATGATGTTTCTGTCATACTAAGTATACTTTTCTTATGATATAAGGAACCGTGCCAAACTGCGTTTCGCTAAACAAAACTAGTTTTGCTATTGCTCTTACCTATGGTTTTTTTTTTTTGATAAGTGACTAAAATGAGTTTGAGTCATTAGAATTTTAAAGCAAGTGCTGCTACGGAAATATGTTGGATTGTTCATCAAAGTTCGGACTGATAGGTATCTAGATATTCCAATAGCACATGCACGAATCATTCTTGGAATATTTTGACATCAGTTTGCGAAGTAGACGTCCTTGTCACGTATATCAGTTGTCCGTAAACTGTCTCCATCCATAAAGTATACATAAAAAATTTAGTAACAGATATAAACACTAGAGCACACTGCTCTCACAGGCATCAACACTAGGATCCAATATCCTTTATTTTCATGGTCCAAGGATACAGAGAGTGTTAAAAGAAAGGTTAGCGTCAACAACTCGTTCCCCATCTGGTTAGTGACAGGGTGCATTTTAATTTGTATGCATAAATGGGTTTTCTGGCAGACGAAGATCAGGCGATATACCAGACATATGCTATAAACCCAATAAAATTTCGAACATTGTTTTACATTGATAGAAAATGCAAGTGAAATACAATTATTGATTCATGCAAAAGCTGACTGGATCTAGCAAAAAGTTTATTATTTGTTTCATAAGGAAAGCCATTTTTATGATCAAAAAAACAATCATTTTTGTCGTCGCATCTCAGTCTTGCTGGTTAGCAAGGTATTTACACGCCCACGTGGTATTTAAAAGAGGAAGCTAACTGAAGATTTTCACAACCGTCTGGTCCTCGATAGGTTTTATCATTCCGTTTCTATGGCAGGGATGGCAATAAATGTGGCTAATGATTAATTAATAAAATAAATTATTCAAGTTCAAATACTGATAAAAGAATGATCGAGTACCCTTCCACAGTTCTTGAAATTGAAAATGTTTTTGTTGTTTTCTGTGTGTCTAAGTCTGAATTTTTGAACCCATACATTAAGCTTATGATTTTGTTGTTGCCATTATTACCAGGTCCTTCCAATGCAACACTCTTTGCATCAGTCGCCACATTTCGTATGTGTTGGGTATTGAAAGACACATCATTATGGAAATTGCTATTTGAATGGTGTTATAGTCAGTAAGACTTTTCCCCTTCAATCTTATCATGACAGGTACCCTCCACGCCAGCCGTGGAATGGCAATGAATGTCACATTGAATTGACCATCATCCCCATAATATATTCCCATCTACTTCGTGGTGGAAAGATTCGTGATAGTTTTGCTACATTAATCCTTATTTTATGTTGTTTTAACATAATATTCAATTTTACAATCATTCATGTCACGTTCACAATGTCACTAAGAAAATTCTAGTGAACAGCATATTTTATTATTTTTCTTTAAATTTATTCAGATTTTAAATAAATGTAAATTATGAATTTGTATACGCAAACAGCCTTTTACTCACTGACGTCACTTAGATGTCTTATTTTTTTGTCGTCCATGCCAAACTTTTATTCGCATTCAAATGTATTTCTTTTTATTTTCTTTTTATCTTGTAGTTGTTCATAATGCACGGAATATATTCCGTTAAGATTTTGAAACCAATTTAAAACTTCTTTTTTTTCAATTCAAAGTTTTAACCTCTTCCAAGACTCAGCCGATTTGTTGGCGTTTTATTATCTTTACATTTTGGTACTGCATCAGTCTCGCACATTCAAACGTTTGATGATTTTAGAAACTGTGCTCGTACAGGTTACCGTCTGTCGCCGTAATCGGATATGCTAACACACTCCTAAGTGATATCAACTCAAGTATATGGTCCTCGACATACCTAAGCAGAATTTAATGATAAGATGTCAATGATTTTTCATGTTATCGACATCATTATCAATCGTGGACGCTTTGATGCTCCACGAACTTTCAAGTGCATGTTCAAAATCTCTTGCTCGAAGTCCACTTACACATGTTGCAAATCGTACTGGAGGTCGGTAACCTCAATGTTTCAAGGTACATGAGCACTTGTATTCAAGATATGTATGAACATTAAATGCGCATAACGTTACCACATCCATCCATCAATATTATATATTTGTGTTTATTCTGCGAATTATATTTTGTGTAAAGGAATGACTTCAACAACCACTGCATTGAGTGTTCAGAACATCTGCAGTGTTAAAACTGCAATGTTAGAACTGTCTTGAGTATTCGACATTTCTGCAATGCTTATATCTTACCTACTATTTTTCCGATAATTAAATTGGAATTTTATGCTTTTCGGTTCTCAGCTTCATTTTTGCAGTCATTTAATAGCTTTGCATGCTAGTTTCTGACGACATTTATGTTTATATGTATGCCGTTCATGCCTTCAAGAAAAATATCAATTATAGTTTTACTGATAATGTCAATTGTATGTAAAGTATTTGGCGTATGGCAGTTTTTGCCACATTGAATGTTTCACAAGTACCGTATACGTTGTCACATTGAATGCTCCACAAGTACCGTGTACATTGAATGTTCTACAAGTACCATATACGTTGCTAAAGGATTCACGGTACTAATTCAACTCCTATAGTACACATATGGAAACACCATCATATTAAAAATGCAATAACTTAACATTTCTGGGTACTGATGATCTGAATCATATTTCTCCATGCACATCTAACCTTGGTGCAAGCTTATGTGTGGAGAACACCGTATGAGTCGCGGCATTTTTTTAATCTACATGTGCATGAAACACGTTATCGATTCTGCACCAAATGAATACGGTGCTACTTTCATTATTGATCGATTCTAAGTCAAGTCTGTAAAAATATTAAAAATGCATCAATAGAATTTTGTCTATATTTTTTAAATTACAGATAGGATAAGCTCTCAAAAGATATTTTTACTAAAATTTTATTCATTATTAACCAATTAGGGACCACCAAACCCGTATATACTATATTCATTTCTAGACTGGTTCACAGTTCTTCCATATAACTAGTACCGTGTGTCCTATATTGAATGTTCACAAGAAATGTATACGATTCAGTATACTTGAATGTTAAGGTATTTGTGAAAAATATATTTCAGTTTCAATGATAATATGAGTTTTATGGAAGGTAGTTGGCGTATGGCTGCTGCTGCTACACTGAATGTTCCACAAGCATCGTATACTCTAAAGCATTGAATGATCCACGACTATCGCATACGTAGCCACATTTAATTTCCACAAGTATCGCATGGGATTCAGTCTACTTGATATTTAAGATCTTTGTGTCTATCTTCCTTTATATGAGTAAATTTCGTGATGTTTTTGCGAATTAAGTCCTTATTTTATATTGCTTGTAAATATCGTATATTCTCGCTTGTAATTCGAGACCAACTGAAAACTGATCCGAGTCGCATAAAGCGCTGCTGATCAGGGTCTGTGTTTTTTCTTCTACTGATTACTCCTAACGAACTCCAAAGATCCAGATCTGCCGGCTCATTATGCATTGGGACTTATCTTATAAGCGAATACATAAGGTAGTATTCTTCAATTATTACACACATTTATTTACGTTTGAAATATCTCTGTGGCAAATTTCACTAAAAAGCACATTTTTCTTCAGCGAATTTATCACATTCTTTCGGAACTGTAAAGGTAACGAATAAGTAAGCATTATTGGCGTCTAAAGTAATTATATTTAATCTGTAACATTAAGAATAGCCAATCATCTTTATCCATTAACACGTGTTAATTTTCTTGTATGTTGAACTTCTTAAGTAGATGAGGACAATAATGTTGAAACTCCACTCCAAAATCTGCCAGTCATCGAAGAGTATATGACCTTTAAGTATCGTTCAGTGACTTTAGACAGTTTGCCGCAAAACAGGTTGTCCGATATCAACGGAATCGGACGTGCTTACAAACTTCTTTAGGACCTCGATAGACGTGCTTAAAAACTTGATTAGGACCTCGACAGAAGTGCTTACAAACTTGATTATGACCTCGATAGATGTGCTTAAAAACTTGATTAGTACCTCGATAGAAGTGCTTACAAACTTGATTAGGACCTCGATAGAAGTGCTTACAAACGTGATTAGGACCTCGATAGACGTGCTTATAAACTTGATTAGGACGTCGATAGAAGTGCTTACAAACGTGATTAGGATCTCGATAGACGTGCTTACAAACTTGATTAGGAAGTCGATAGAAGTACTTACAAACTTGATTAGGACCTCGATAGAGGATCCATAGTCCTAGGCAAGCAAACATAAATCTTAAATAAGTACGATATCAATGAATTTTCATAATAATCATTATGAAATGTGAATGCTTCGAAAGTAAGTGGCATGAACTTTCCAGGAAGTGCATGTTAAAAATCTTCTGTTAAAAGTTCACACGAGAATGTTGCAACAAAATTTAACGTGGACAACAAAAGGCTATAATGTAAAGGAGCAGAAGTATGCAGGGAACGTTATACGGCTGAAATATATCACCAGTGGGTACAAACCTTGACCACAATAATGAGTTTATAAATTATAATAATACTTCTTTTTTTATAATACAAACGACCAAAGCCAAAACATTGAACCTTTTCCTATATATGTCTATGATTTCGAGTCACCCCGTAAAGAAGATATACGTGACATTACTTAGTGAACTCTGGTACGCTAAGAAGATCACGCTTATCCACAATGGATGTTGATTTGCCATTTGCACTATGAAATATTCAAACACTGGAAGGGTTATACGGGGATTTCGTTTCGGTCAATTTCAGTAAAAACATACCAAATTATTATTCTTAAAATAAACCCAAACAAAACCAACTGAAATCCACCCCTTCCGATGCTACAAAGCACCGTAGACTGATAATGCAATATTTCAGAAATATGTCGCCTGCTTCATAACATCAAACTATGTTGTATTAGACGAAAAAAGCTTGAAAAGCTTAGAACCAGTCAATAATAGTAATAATAATAATCAATAAGCTTTGAATTTCTTACTGCACGCATGTTCGATTACAATTGTGCATACACGTAACACATTTTATAATCACATATACTCTGAAACAGCAGGTGAGAGTTAACGGAAAATATTTTCCTTTTACAAAATTCAAACTTTAAAGCGGAATCATAGGTTATTAAAGGCCATTTAGTTCGAACCATATAAACAATATTGATATGGTTTTAACTCCAAATCTTCACGACGACAGCATTGCACTGAAAATATCAGACAACGCTGATTCGTATATGTTAATTAGTTAATTAGTTAATTAAAATGCGAGTCTTGGAGGCACTTGAATATCTAACTCCCTTTTCTCACATGAATATCTCAAGTCCCTTTTTTCTGTTGTGATTTGAATATAAAATCTAAGATTAATTAAATAATTGTTTTGCAGTGGCGGTTGGCACATTTCTGCTCTAAAACAGCTCATCCTGAGCAAAACAGATGTCTTGACTGACTGCAAGTTACGCATCCCATCCTGTTTGCTGGGTTAGTGGGTTACACAGTAAGGAGATGTTAACCCGTTTTGTTTCACTGAAATTGTATCGGCTTGTCGCTGTTAAACAGTACACCCGCTGCATATAGTTATCTAGTTATTCGCTACACTGTTAGTGACAGCATATGTTTTCTACTGAAACATGCAGGCCCCCTTATCTGAGATTAAAATATTGGGCCAGACCATTTGCACCTCGTTTAATAGATTATTTCAGATAAATGAAAGAGTAACGACTAATTAACCGCAACATGAGGCTCTCAGCATCAATCTCATCTTGATCATTTTTAATTTATGTGTGTGTGTGTGTGTGTGTGTGTGTGTGTGTGTGTGTGTTTTGCTATGTATATTTAGTCTCTATTGTGTGACTGCATTTTGTCCATAATTGAAGGTAGGGCCTACCTGACTAATATCTTTTACTGGTCAACACCATTTTACATAGTCAATTTTATCTATGATTGTACATTATATATTAACATTATTAGTATTTCTAGGCAAACATGTTCACCTGAATTTAAATTCTAGATACAGCCTTTAATCTGAACCCAGAAGATCCCACAAGCGAATCGTGGTTATAGTTTGATGGGAACTTTCGTTAAGATTACCATCATCCTCTTACTGTGACTTTTTTATTTGGGTTGTTTTTATATTTGAATTACTCACTCCTAATTTAACATCTGAACTTGTGGAATCAGTCCTTTAGTTGTGTTCAGTTTTAATTTGAGACGATTTATTCATTTAAATTCAGCGGAATTACAAACTGCTCAATAACACTTTCGGACTAAACAGCCAAATTTCGATTATTGTGAATTTATTAAGAGACATTTTGGATTATATCATTGTGACACATCGCGACTGTTAGCACATCAACACTATTCAAAATTTTCAAGATTGGAACTCAGTCGGAACACTACTGTAATTCTTTCGGCATATTCTATACTTTTGGACTTGCGATAGAGCTTGAAGCAATATTTGGAATTTAATTCTCATTACTCTAAGTTCTTTTTAAATAAATAATTTTTTAAAATATCAAAGCTTCCTGGTTTGCACTCTTTTATGTTACTTAGTTTATAACCAAGGAAAAGAGGACAGTGTGTGCATTTTTTTCGCAAATCAATCTTTGGGGTCAATAATTTTTTCGAAGGAGTAAACAGACCATCGAAAGCCATAGACGGCATTGGAATGTCAATTATCAATTCAAGTACAGAAAGACATCCCAACACGGGCAAATTTTGAACCTGAAACACCATTTATGCATCTACATTTCTTGTATTAACGTACATACATGTACGCACATATATTACTACTTGAAAATGAATAACCTCTAGTCCTTTACAAAATGCTTGCTAACTTCACATTTTGATTCACATTGCAAATGACTAACCTCTAGTCCTTTACAAAATGCTTGCTAACTTCACATTTTGATTCACACTGTACATGAATAAGAGTGCCGATTGTTCACCATAATCAGCGTGCAATAGTTGCAACTAAAATGTTTAGCAGATATAATCAAAGATTTACTGGTAACGATGAGTTCGGACTGCTTTTAAATTTAACATATCGAGGAAAACTAAAATCATTTTTTAGTATTTTGGTACAATATGAAATCTAGGAAATTTGTATTTGTGATATGAAATCTGAGATATGAATATTGTTAATCACATACAAGCGGTAGTGCCTCCCTATTGACGAGTTAGAAGAGCTACAATAGAGTGATCCCTCATCAGTGTTCAGATTTGATGTACGTATATAGACACGCCTTCATTTTTTCATTTCTTTTATTTGCAGCTTCAAGACCTTCAAGGTCTTCTCAGGCACACATGTGGCCATGTAGAATGGTTTTCTTGATATCAGCTGTTTGACTTTCAACTATATTGACGACGGCTCAGATCCAGACATGTTGACAAAACAACTGCTGAATTAATTTTAAAAAATGCTGATTTGTTTCATGCAATTTCCTCCCAGCTGAAGAGTTAAAACAGCTACAAGAGAGTAATCCTTCATCAGTGCTCAGATGTGACGGTAGAGAGTGGTCGACTCGTTATCGGCTGTGTGACTTTTTTTAAACTACAAATCTGATCCATACGTGTGGAAAAATTGCTGATTTATTTCATACAAAGTCCTTGCTTAAAAATCGATTATGGGCAGTAATATGTACTTCAGCTACAATACACGTGTCACACTATTATATTTCAAGCATTATTATCAACTGTATAAAAGTGCATATTTTCAAGCTTTTTATCAGCTTCATACTGTGGCTTAACACGTGACGCTGTTCGGATGGAACTGGAACGTTGTACATGGTCTTAGAACATAATTTTCACCAACACAACGACTACATGTAGAGATCGATATAATTAGAACCGGAACGTTGTACTTGGTCTTAGAAAATACTTTTCAGCAACACGAAGATTCTGTATGACTCACGGTACTAATTCAGTTCCCATAGTAAACTATACAAACCCCATGCTATTAAAAATTCAATAACTTTAAATTTTTGAGTGCTCATGATCAAACCTATATTTATCAGTATAGATGACACCTGGATGTCAGCGTCTGTGCAGAGGAAAGGATATGAACCGCTGCATTTTCTGGACCTGCAAGTTTTTGAAACATGTGCTTTCAATTCCGCACCGAAGAGTCGGGTGCTACTTTTAGTAATGAATGTTCAAAATTCAGACTGTCAAAGGACTGAAATTCCATCAATAAAACAATGTTTCTAAAAAAAATTCACTTACAACTAGGATAAGCTCTCAAAAGATTATTTTTCCTAAAACATAACTTACATTATTAACCAATCCTGGTCAGCCAAACCCATATATACTCTATTTTAGGTTCACCCATTTCCAGGCTGGTTCCAATTTTTCCATACCATTAGTGCCGTGTGTCCTGCAGAGTTTGGTGGAGAGGGGGAGATAAAGATTCCTACTCATACATTAAAGAAACAGACGACGTTTGAACGCACAAACTGATCTTATTTTGCGTATTTAATTAATGCATGCATTCTGATTAAGTTCATGGACTTTAAAAACCAGCCAAAGTTGCACTACATGACAACATAGAGGTGTACGTCAACAAAAAGCATTGTAAATCATCATTACTAATACTTCCTTTTGCCTGGAAAGCGGACATTTCTTGATGCTATTGGTACATATCAGTAAACATGGTGAAAGTAATTTGGCAATTCTTGACAATAAACACCTACAGGCTATGGGATTGGACGGTCTGAAGATCGCATATTACAAGACCTACACTTTCAGATGCAGCTTTAGTATTGTTGTTGTTGTTGTTGTTGGGGTTTAACGCCATATTTCAGCACACGATAGGCTATACATGGCGGCCAGTATTAATGGTGGAGGAAGAACCCGGGAAAACCCCAGAAAGAACCACTGACCCACGAAAAGCTACTGGCAAGCTTTCTCACATACCCACATTGGCTGAATCCGAGACTCGAACCACCGCAGACAGCGGTGAGATGGCAGTGATCCGTAACGGAGAGCGCTTTAGACCACTCGGACACTCGGGGCCCCGCTTTAGTCTTGTCATGCATAGATCACTATTATACAAGATTTTTTGGTTTAAAACATTTCTCAGCGCATGATAGACTGACAGATGCACCCCCCCCCATTTCCAAAAAACTGAAAAGGTATTTTATGTTTTTGTGTTTCCCCCTCAGATATGAAATATGCTTTATTTAAGATAGAATTTTATATAAAAAATTTAGTCTTAGAATTTTTGATGGGGTATTTATGTTTCCTTAGTGTTATCTAAAGGTTGTTCGTCCGAGCCTGTTTTTTTTTTCATCTTGCTCGAAGTTCCTTCCCTTGTACTTTTTTGTGACCTTTGCTAGAGGTCGCCTAGGTCTCAGTGTATGCTATATGTAGTGGTGCTATATTATGTGTATGCTATTATATATATATATATATATATATATATATATATATATATATATATATATATATATATATATATATATATATATATATATATATATATATATATATATATATATATATATATATATATATATATATATATATATATATATATATATATATATATATATATATATATATATATGTTTGAGAAAGCAATTTTAGATCCAGTGTTCTTTTTCCCATTTATATTTCTTTTCTACTAATTTGGATTTAGGATCCGATGTATTCTATTATGTTATATTCGATTAAATAGTTTTGGTTTTTGAATTTTGAAGATGGAACCGTGTATAATTTTTTTTATATATAAATTTGCTGTTGTTTGAATTGAGTGCTAATATGTGTCGTTCCTAGTGGTAGTTCTAGGAGTATCAATATGTAGGTTACACTCGATTCAAGGTCCACACTTCTTTATTTTCATTGTGTTTCTCCTGAGTCGAGTTAGGTCTCCTTTTATTAATTTATATAAATATTGTATTAGAAAGAATCCAGAATTGTTTATTTTTCACATGTGGGTTGGTCAAACCATACAGTACGGGAGCTGTATGGTTTTAAGATAGATAAAGAGGTAGTAAAATATGAATTATCCCCTGTTTGTGTTTTATGTCTGTGTTTGGTCTGTTTATGTTCTACATGGGGTATTTTTTCAAAACTCTTTCATAGGCCTGTTCACTGCGCGTAGCGTCATGTGACTTAGCCCCATGATGTCATAGTCTTTACTTTCCACATGTAGGTTCCCTGTATTTATGTATATTTTGTCTATAAGCTTTCTAAGTTAGGTAGGAATTGTATTTTTTTAAATATATATATATATATATATATATAGAGAGAGAGAGAGAGAGAGAGAGAGAGAGAGAGAGAGAGAGAGAGAGAGAGAGAGAGAGAGAGAGAAAAGAATATATTAATAATCCCTTTTTTCCCTCCTTATACTTCTCTTTACCTCTTTATCACAATTATTTGCCCACAGGCCATCATGGTGTCTACTATGTACTCTGTAATTTTGTATAAAGTTTTTTTTTATTGAAGTCTCCATCCATGTATAATATATTTGCCTTTTGATATCTCCCCCCTTTGTTTATTTCTTCTATCTCTTTCAATCTACATGTTTTCCTGCTCTCGCACTGTATCATTGTGTGTAGTTTACTAAAAGGGGCTTTTTTACACAGTGGGCATTTTGGCGATTCCCTGACCATGTGCCGTCTCACTGCTACGTCTCCTGTCAACCATGCATTGTGCATGTATTTGAAGCAGAGGCTTTGTATTTTTAGGGAGCGTAATTTGGTCCAGTGCCCCCATGCTCTTTTCCAGTTAATCTCTATGTTCTCATGTTCTACTTTACTTTTAGTTTTAAGTCTTTTTATTTCCTCTCTAATGTATCTATATGTTAGTTTTTCCTCCAGGTCCCATAAACATTTTATATCCCTATATTTGGTTAGTATTTCTTTGATATGTCTAAATTTTCTTGGCATTTCTTGTTTTTTTTACAAGTTTATTATTTTTGTTAAGGACTACCAACTCATGGGAAGCTTCCGTCATGGGTATTGATGCTAATTGTATGCAGTTTGTAACGGCTTTATGTAGTCTTGTTAGACGATCAAACTTAAATATAGACTCAAGCCAGAATTATCTGACAGTCTCTGTCTTCGTTGTCAGTTCCGGTCACAAAAGCCTTTGGGTATAAAATACAAAAGATGATGACACGCAAAAAGTTACTATTGATACTCTTTGATGCTATAGAGCAACATACATCATGTACAGATCCATCGTGGTTGAGCCATTTCTAAGTCAAAGCAACGTTCGAGGACCTCAACCATCACTCTGGTTCTATATTAAGCTATAATATATAGTTATAATACATATTGCTTTTGGTTTCCCTTTCATTACAGAGTCTTTTGGATGTGCAACGGTTCTGTTTAGGCTTTGTTAATGTTATCATCAAGAAGGCTGAAAGTCATCTGCATATTAATGCGTACAGAAATGGTCAGTCTTTTTGAAATCGTCTTACAGTGTACTTTTAGCCAGATTCCCATTAATTTGAACCAACTTGGCATTATATTAAAAAGGATTAGATGATCGATGCAGTTATTCATAGGATTAGAAACAATGTCACGGCAGCAACACCGGGTGTGTTGGCGGCGTGTACTTTTTACTGTTCTTTGCTAGTGTATAAATGCGCCAAAGTGAGACCAGGGTCGACTTGTATCTACTGTTGTATAAAACTTTACCTGACCTGAACATTATAAACCTTCAGAGCGTGACTTTTGGCTTGAGATTTATTTTAGCCAATTACAAAGGATCTTGGTCTACGCTGTTCACAGTTCTATTTGATATACTTAAGTATATAAAGGAAATTTCGGTCTCATATATTCTTTGCATAATATATTAATGGACGTTACCGTGCATTCACCGAACAAGCCACCAACCATTGCGTGACCAAAACGTATTTGTGACGAGTTCTTCTGGTTTCAAGGAATCTCTGATTTTGTTTTGTCTTTCCTTTCTATCCATCATGCATCCCTTAATAATTATCAAAGACGAAATCCTTGTGCCAGAGATAAGCTAGAGTCAAGGTCCGGCAAATCGTTTATGAGATTGATGCTTTTTGACAACAAATATTAAAGATAACTGTCACACGAGTCAGCGTTTCTAAGTTTTTCTCTGTCCCCATACGTAAGAATGAATGTGTCTGTGTACTTCCTCTTCAGTGTAAATACAAGCTCATGTATAGATAGAATATGCATTTTTTCATTCTATCTTGTTTATATAGAGTCCCAATGTATGAAATTCGCGTGTGAAATTTACATTCTAGTCGTTCTGAACAAAGTCATAATGTACACGCAGACTACATTTTTGCATGGTCTTCTACAATATTAATTATAGCCAGTCATAGCTAATTACATTACCAGATGAATGAGATGTGGGTATTAAAACAATTTCCTAAAATGGCGGGAACAGTTGTCACATGGTATCAAGGTATCATGCCAGTGATGCTAGTAGCGTAATACCTTACTTGGTAGCAGTTTAGTCGAGATGTTTGTTGATAGAAATAGATATGACTGGCACGTGTAATGTTGCACTGCTGATATTCATGCATCTGTTATTGAAAAACAGATGTCGTGCTGAAAATAGCTCTAAAACTTCAGGTGTTGCTGGTCATTTGGTTTGTTAACTAAATGTGCACATTTGCTATATTTTTGTGTGAATTTAATACATTGGATAGAAGCATTTAGTAAAGTTGTTTTTAGGTATTTGAGTGATGCATTGCAGTATTATTTGTTCTCGTCATCATCGTCAATCTAGTCAGAGTTACAAGTATCAGTTTTAATCAAGCATTAAGGCAGTTGACAACATAACCATTCAAACTCAAAAGTCTGCTTGTTGTATGCTGCAAGCTAATTGTGTTATTAGCATTCAGGATCGACATATTCTTACGTCAATAAGTGTTATGTTAATGAGGTTTATGCTTTCTGACAAGAAATATCAGAATTAACTGTCCTGCCATTCAGCGTTCTCGACTGTTTCCTTTTTTTTTTTCACCCGCATGCTACACCGTAGAGACCGGTAACATTTTGTTTGTACTTCTACTCTGCATCTCTCTCAGTACTGACCATACAAGGGATCCAAAATTGGACTGACTTTCAGTATCCTAGAAATTGATTTATTTTGTGTGGCATCGGAAATATTGTCTTGGATAAATAAGAGGCATTATTTGACATATATCATATTTATGTCATATATTTAGCATAATAAGCAAAATTAAACACAATTGTTGTAAGAAAATAGTTCGTGTTCATGCAGCGGTTCTTAAGGCAAAGCATGCTACTGACAAAGACAGAAACTTCTAACATTTCACATCGATAATACGACACACTGCATGATTTTATTTTAAAATCCACTTTAGCAAATCCTTCTATGTGTGACCAGAATTAAATTTCTCTTCTTACAAGTAGTTCTTGCATTCATTGTCCATTTCTTCTTTTCTACGTTCGTTTGATTTGTCCTGTTTCGATGAATGTCTTAAGGGTTATTTTCAGAATCTCCGTATACCGGACATGTATGGCGAACAGACAACTGCAAGAAAAGCTTGCTTCGCGTTTGAGAACTTACCGACTAGAAATATGGAACTGTATCCATTTGTTCAAGAAACAGAATGTTTGTGATGTGAATTATGTGGTTTCTGTTCGCAAATAGGAGAAGTTTACATGACATATGAGAAGATTACTTTAAGCAGAATTTGGAAACGCAAATCCATTTTCAGGTTAAACAAATAATCAAATAATAGTCTTAAGAAAATAGCAATATTATATATGTATTATATAGGTAAATCCGTGCACTCGATTGACTTGACTTTCTAAGTATATAATAGCACGTCGTCTTTGAGAACTGATGGACCGAGAGAAAGTGCAAGTGCTATGCACAGAAAAGTATTATATTACATAGGTTAGTATTACAAACAAGAGAAAAATGAAGAAAGAGTGAGACACTCTAGCACTTCGACCAACTGACATACTTCCTACGTTATTCAACCTGGCTGAAATTGAAATTGCATAATGACGCAAACGATAATATTACACAATGACGCAAACTGGCTGACGATAAAATAATTTGCATAATGACGCTTACTGGCTGACAATATCACATAATATGCAGGTAATTCGAATTTTTAATATATATATATATATATATATATATATATATATATATATATATATATATATATATATATATATATATATATATATATATATATATATATATATATACACACACACATAATACTGTTGCTGCCATTCGTATATTACTATAACCAGCCATAGTGTTATCTGCTGAATAGACACAGCCTATATAAACTTCACTATTGTATGTTTAAATGCTACTAACTAAACTTATTGTCATCTTGGACTTAGGAACTGTACTAATTTATATATATATACTAAAAAAAAATTCAGTTAAGTGCCATCTGTATTCTTCTTTTCCAGAATATATATATATATATATATATATATATATATATATATATATATATATATATATATATATATATATATATATATATATATATATATATATATATATATATATATATATATATACATACATATATATATATATATACTTTAGAAAAGGAGAAATATAGATCGGCCTAAATTGAGAAAAAAAATCGTTTTTAACCTACCATGACTGGTATGTTCTTTCCTTTATGTTCATCCTCTTTTCATCCTTCTTCTTTATTTCTTTTTTGTCCTTTCTCGAAAGACTTGATCATCTAACCTTTTTTATACTTTTACTGGCAATACTCTTTACATCAGTTTCCCTAAAGTTTATGTCTTGCGCATTTAAAGACGAATAATTAGTTAAATTGCTATTTTAATAGGTAGTATATCATATTCCATGTGATGTTTTTACCTTTAATTTTATCATGACAGGTACCCTCCACGCCAGTCGTGGAATGGCAATGAATGTCACATTGAATGTACCATCATCACCATAAATATTCCCATCTACTTCGTGGTTGACAGATTCATGATAGTTTTGCTACATTAATCGTTATTTTTTGTCGTTTTAAAATAGTATTCTATATGACAATCATTCGTGTCACGCTTGCAATGTCTCAAATGAAAGTGCAGCAAACAGCATATTCAGTTTTTGTTTTCGTTGAATTTATCCAGATCTGAAATGAATGTAACTTATGCATTTGTACACACAAATATCCTTTTATTTATTTATATATCTGTGTGCGTGTGTTGTGTGTGTGTGTGTGTGTGTGTGTGTGTGTGTGAATTTTAATTTAGCTTCAACATTTTTTCATTCACATCGCTACGATGTATGCTGTGTGGCAGTTGATAGTGATGTCTAGCACTTGGGCACCATGCTGCAGACATGTAGCATCATGTCCCACCCAGTCACATTATCCTGACACCAGGCCGATCAGTCCTAGCACTAACCTTTTGATGCTGAGCGTCAAGAGAGGCAGCTATACCATTTATATAATTCTGTGGTATGACTCAGCCGAAGTTCGAACCCACTGCCTCCCGTATCCAAGGCGGAGGTTGTAACTACTTAACGTCTGTGTGCATTCAAAAGCGTTTCTTTATTTTCTTCTTTTCCTCTTGTTATTCCTAATGCACTAAATATGTGCTTTTAAGAGTTGCTGGCGTTTTTTGATGTTCTTTACATGTTGGTACTGTATCAGTTTTGCAGTTACGAGTTTGATGATTTTAGAAACCGTGCTCGTAGAGGTTATCTTCTGTCAGCGTAAGTGGCATGAACTTAAGTGAGATTTCAGTGCCTTTTAATAACATCAGCACCATTATCAAACGTGGACGTGTTGATGCTCCACGGACCTACAAGTGCATATTTAAAATATGTTGTTTCAAGTCCACTTACACATGTTGCAAACAGTACTGGAGGTCGGTAACCGCGCTGTTTCAGGGAAAATGAGCAATCGTTTTCAAGATACTTAATCCAAAATTGAATATGTACAACGTTACCACATATATCTATCTTTTTCTACTTTGGGAATTATACTTTATTTAAAGGAAGATCGTCAACTACCATTACATTGCATGCTTTTGCACACATGCATTATAGAACTCTTTGATTTCGAAGATTACGTAATCAAAATAGAACGGACCCATCCATTCCAGATGCATTGTATGCTCTAACATAAGTCAGTTCAGACTCATTTCACCTATTTCTGAGTATAAAAAGTATTTAAACTGTAACTGCGAGATGTGGATCAATGCAAGTTTTGAGTTCAGAGCATCTCCAATTTTATGTCTTGAGTTGTCTACATTTCAGCAATGGTAATATCTTACCTATTACTTGTCAGAAAATTATTATTGTGTTTTTCGGTTACCAGTTTCATCTCTGCAGTCAGTTATCGCCTTTGCATTCTAGTTTCTGACGACATTTATATTTGTAGGTATGACGTTCATGCCTTCCAGAAAGATATCCGTTTCAGTTTGATCATAATGTCAATTTCATGTAAACTATGGCGGATGGGAGCTTGTGCCATATTGACTTCTCAACAAGTACCGTATACGTTACTACATTGAATGTTCCACAAGTACCGTATACGTTGCCACATTGACTGCTAAACAAGTACCGTATACATTGCCACAATTAAGTTCCAGAAGTATCCTATATGTTGTCACGTTGAATGTTCCACAAGTACCTTATACCTTGCCACATTTGAGTGATCCACAAGTAACATATACGTTGTAATATTAACTGTTCCACAATATACGTTGCTACATTGAATGTTCTACTTGTACGTTATACGTTGCCACAATGAATGTTCCAGAAGTATTGCATATGTTGCCAGATGGAATATTCCGCAGGCATCGTATACGATTCAATCTACTTTTGAGTGGAGTGTGAAGGCAAGATTGTTGTGTCTATCTTTCTTTATGTTAGTAAATTTCGTGATAGTTCTGCGAATCAAGTCCTTATTCTATATCGCTTGTAAATACCGTCTATACTCGCTCATAAGACGAGACCAACTGAAAACAACACAGATCCTGATCCATAATAGCATAACGCGTCTGCATATCAGGGTCTGTATTGTTTGTTCTACTGATTACTCCTAACAAAATTCAAAGACCCAGATCAGATGGCGCATTATGCGAAGGCAGATATGTGTCTACGCACTTTAGAGTTGTTCTTGTCTGATAAGCGAGTAATAACGACAGTATTCTTTCAACATTACTCATTATTTACATTTAAATCATCTCAATGGCAAATGCCACTAAACACCACATTTTTCTGTAGCGAATTTGTCACATTCTTCCAGAACTGTGAATGTAATGAATTAGTAAGTATAATTGGCGTCTAAAGTAATTATAATTTTAATCTGTAAAATTAATCATAACCAATCATCTGTATGCATTAACACGTGCTTAATTTCTGTTTTCAATGTTATGTTTAATGTCCAACGCATGTGCAGACAACAATGTAGAAACGCCACTCAAAGATCTGCCAGTAATCGAAGAGTCCATGGCCTTTAAATATCATCCCGTGACTTTAGAAATCTCGCCGCAACAGGTTATCCGATATCAACAGAAACGCATGTGCTAACAAACGTGATAAGGAAGTCGATAGAGGTGCTCACAGACTTGATTAGGACATCGATAGAGGATCCATAATCCTAGACAAACAGTAGAAATCTTAAATAACTAAGATAACAATGCATTTTAATTTTTTCAATCAATATGAAATGTGAATACTTCGAATGTAAGTGTCATGGACCTTCCATGAAGTGAATGTTTAAAATCTGCTACTAAAATTTTGTATGTAAATATTGCAAACGTTACCTGATGTGGACAACAACAGGGCTACAACGTGAAATATATCACCAGTGGGTTCAAACTTCAACCACAATAATGAGTTTTGTTTTGGAAAATTATAATATAAAGTTTTATAAAGGACAACCAAAGCAAAAACATTGAACCTTTTCCTTTAGAAGTTGGCGATTTCGAGTCACCCGGTAAAGTAGAGATCCGTGATGTCACTTAATGAACCAAATTACGCTTAGAAGATCAATCGTATCCACAATGGATGTTGATTTGTCATGTGCACTGTGCAACTTTTCGACAAAGGAAAGGTTATAAGTGCATTTCTTCGGTCAATCTGAGTATAAACCTATCAAATGGTTATTTCTTAAAATAAACAGTGTTTTACCTAAACAAAACTACCTAATATCCACCCCTTCCGATAACGATAATATAACCACGGGGTTGATGAATTCTGCTTCTTGCATTTCAGAAAAATGTCGCCTGCTTCATCACGTGGAATATATTTCATCAGACGAGAAAACGCTTGTATGTGTCCCGACCAAAGCACAGAACCAGTCAACAACAACAACAATAATAATAATAATAAATAAATAAATAAATAAATAAATAAATAAATAAATAAATAAATGGTTTCGAATTTCTTAGTGCATGCATATTCGTTTACAGTTTTTGTACAAGTTATACTTTTTTCTAATCATATATACTCTGATATAAGAAGGTGAAAGTTAACGGTAAATATTTTCCTCGTGTAAATGTCAAACTTTAAAGCGAAATCATAGATTCTTAAAGGCCATTCAGTTCGAACCATATAAACAATACTGATACGGCTTTAAATGAAGAAACACGTCGGCATATTAATATCCTGTTATTTTGTTGAGACATATTTAACTTTAAATATACAAGACGGTCGCATTGCACTGAAAATATTAGACAACGCTGACTCGTATATGTTAATTAGTTGATACGTAAACACGGGTATTAGAGGTACTTCACTTGAATATCTTAGTCCCTTTTTGTACTTGAATATCTATGTCCATTTTCTCACATCAATATCTAACTCCCTTTTTCAGTTGTGTTTTAAATACAAAATCTGATATTAATTGAATCATTGTTTTGTAATGGTAGTTGGCACATTTCTGCTCTAAAACGTTTCTGCGTGAACAAAACAGATGTCTTGATTGACTGCAAGTTATGGAGCCAGTCTGGTTTGTTGGGTTAGTGGGTCACACAGCAAAGAGAGCTTAACCCGTTTTGCTATACTGAAATTGTATCGGCTTGTCGCTGGTAAACAGTACATCCGCTGTATATAATTATTTAGTTACTCACTACACTGTTATTGACAATATATGTTTTCTACTGACACATGCAGGCCCCCTTATCTGAGATTACAATATTGGGCCTGTCCATTTTCACCTCGCATTTCATCTCTCGTTTAACAGAATATCTTAGATAAATAAAATATTAATGACTAATTATCCCCAGCAATAGGCTGCCCGCATCAATTTCCTGTTGGTGTAAGCTGGATAAAGTGATATGATAATGTTTTTTTAGTCTTTATTAGCTCTTAATTTTTCAGTTTATTTGAAATAAATGCTGCAATTTGTCTTATGTCCCGAAAAATGAATGTATATCGTCTACGAATGGCCGGCATATATAATCTATTTCTGAACAAAGTAATTATTTTTAATGAAAAATACTTTAAAATCGCAAGAGATTTTGAAATTAAAAGTCCCCTAAGCCAAAATATTCTAGGCATTCGATGTATTTTAGTTGTAATTTAATGATGACGCTGATCTAGCTATAATTAACTAGGCAGCTAGTGAAGGTCGTAAAGGGCGGGCATCAATTTGTATGTTGCCAAATTTACAAACTGTCCGAATGGATGCTTTAGCTGTAGTAATGAAACGATCAAACGGGTTCTTAAGAACTCACAGTACCAAAGATGTCGAAGCGAATGGGAACCAGTCTAGATATAGGTGAACATAAAACAGGGTATATATGTTTTTGGCTGGACAGCACTGTTTGATAATGAAAGTGAAATGTTTTGTTAATAGAATCGTATTAGAGTTTATCATTGTTGTAACTGCAGAAAAAAGGCACATTATTATTATTATATATGATGTTAACTAAGTAACAGAACAAGAAAACACCAAAATGTTTTCTAAAATTCAACAAATAATTTCTTTCCCTAGAATAAAAAGTGAAAATTTAAAAGGAACTTACAGTATTATGAATTAAATCCAAATAGTCCTAAAAGTTCTATCAAAAGTCAAAACGTATAGAGTATTCAAACTGAATTCCAGTGATGTTCCTAAACAAATTTCAAATCTTGAATATGCTGATGTACCAATAGTTTTAAATAGTGTTGATGTACAAACAGTCTTGATGTATCACAATGATATAATCAAAATTGTCTCTCTTAGAATTCACAATAATCCCAAAATAGTTATTTAGTCCTAAAGCCAAAGAGCACTTTGTAATTCCAATTAATAAGTTAACTAAATAAATCCCCTCAAAGTCAGACTAAACACAACTAAAGATTTATTCCACTACAGATGTTAAGAAAGGAATAAATAATGATCACGTCTCCCTCTTATAAAAACCTAAGACACAATGTGAGGCCCAGAATGAAGGTCAAAAGTTCATTTCCAGAATATTCTAAGTTGTCAACAAAATCATGTCCATTGCTAAATGTTTAGTAAAGAACATGGTAGATATCAAGTATACTAAGGGGAAACAATTGTCCTGAACTCAAATTCAATTAAACATCTTTACCCACAAAGATAATAATCTAATTATATAATCTGTAATTATAGACAAACAATTAACAATGTAGGATGTTTGTTTGTTTTTTTTTTACAAGAAAAGACATTACTCAGGTAGGTCCAAACTCCTACCCTCAATGTCAATCACAAAGAACCCAAATTAAATATACATAACAATATGCAATATGCAATTTCAGCCTCATCTTCTGCCAGACAGGTGGTCAGAAGGACATGGGCTGATCAACGGGCAGACACCCAACGTTTTAGAAGCTATATTAAACATACTCAGTTTCACTAATATTCATATGTTTCAATGGTCAATATTGTGGTGCAGAAAACTATTTTCTTCGTGGAACCTTACAAATGACAGTCTCTGAGGGCCGTGGCAACGGTCAGTGACGTAAAGTTTCTTTTTTGTTTTAGAATATCCCCGTGTAGCTCTGCCATGAGAACTGCAAGAAATGGGCATAAATCTCCATCGCTTTGATTGACTCTGTGGCAGGTGGGGAGCACAAGGTGCAAGATAATACAATTATATTATGAGAGAATACGATAAAATATTCACAGATATGGTGAGACATGCTTTCAGATGGACAAGAAATAAATCAAGTAATAAGAGTAGCAACTGAGTTAAATGGAATCTCAATACAGTGGGGGCTATAAGGTGCCAACATAAGGTAATGTTCTAAAAATCAGTGACTCAGAAGAGAAAGCCCTTCCGAGTTAGGGCATTGGCCACTAAATCCAAGGATGACACACTAATTATGATATCACCTTTCCTGTTAGTTAAAGTTCCTCACGATTTGAATGTAAGAAGAATCGATACAAAATTAACTTCGCTCAGGTTGATTGTTAGTACCATTAAGGTATTTTCACCAAAATTTACCAATTCGTTTAGAGTTTTTTTGTCTTTTTGTTAGGGTATTATTTTGTTTTCTTTTTTTTTTTGTTTTAAGTGTGTGTGTGTGTGTGTGTGTTATATTTTTAATGTTGCCATGAGACTTAGATGCTCAAAAATCCCCGGTCTCAGAACGTACCATAGGTGAAACAAATTAACATTTGCAATAACGGAAAGTTCATTCCCACAAACACTTTCCTTTGTTAATGTTCTCCACTTTACTTACATCGATTAAATATGAGTTCTTCCAAACCTCACTGGATGCAAGCGTTCCTAATCCATTGACTGCAAGAGGTAAAGCATCATCATAAATATCTGCAAAGGGAAACCACTCTGACCCAAATGGTGACCGGAGGGTCGAGATGGATCGCATTGTGCTGAGAATATCTCTGGTGCAAATTGCAATAGACACCATTTCTTAATGTAGGTTATTTCTCGTGCTCTTGAGACTGTCTCAAGTGGAAACAAGTTACGGAGACCTAGTGAGTGAAGAAGGGCACGTGATTCCCTAATGCTAGGAAATTTGTGGAAGCCATATATCCCTTACTACAGTCAGCAAAGTCTACGCCTGCGCAGCTAAAGTGGAGAAGATAAGTTTGTATAGATACCTTTTGTACCCAGACTAACATTTATGGTCAGCCTACGAAGCCAAAGGCAAAGTCTTGACATCTCTGAAATATTATGAGCAACTACAATAAAGAGAGTGAAGCAGATAACATATTTGCCTTTTTTATTTTACTTTGTATTAATTATTGTTTACATTTATTAGAAATGTTTTATCTTCCTAAAGATGTTATGTATTTCATCATTTTTATATATTTAGTACCTTTATATTAAGTGGCACCACACAACCATTAGTGCGGTTATGTGCCGTTAAACACCAGTAGATACATATATAATGGCTCAGATAGAACTGGTCATGAACATCTAGTTAATCGCTGATATTTTAGATAAATGATTGACAAGGTTTGTTGTGTTAATCAGATGTCCAATTTGACCATTTAAGTACAAAAAATGATTCATTATATTCATATTGAAATTTTTATCTATTTATTTTCTCGAAAAATATGTTTTTCATGAATGAACCTGTATGATTTCAATACATCTTCGTGCAGTAGAGTATGTTAAGTGTTTCAACAGATGTTACAGTTATTCTGTGAAAGATATCGAACAATATTCATGCAGACGTGTTCGCTCAAGTCCAACCTGTAAAGATAAAAGAGGAAACATGCAGTATGTGAAAACAGTATGACCTGAACAACACTTTCATATTTATAAACACTTTTATTGAGTCTCTAATTAAAAGTGGACGCCATTTGTCTGTCTCTACAGCACTGAAGCCTTACCTTATACCCAGTGAAATTAGATACATTATTCTGTGTATTTCCGATTCCATGAAAGTATCCTTGTCATTAATTTAGATGAAATAATTCATAAAATGCTATAATTATAAGGACTGCCTTATTTGTAATTGAAAACGCCCACCTCGATATCATGTTAAGACTGCTTGATAAATGAAATCGTATTTGGTCGCTAAAACATTTTCGGTATATTTCGAAGCATCAAGTGCGACGTCTTTGATGAAGATCGAACTCAACAGTGCTGAAAGTTTAGATACCGACATGCAAAATCGTTCTTTTATGTACTTCAAACTTATAGTAAAGAATGCCTAATGCGTTCGTAAGTTGAATACAAAATTGTTGCTACCCATCGCGTTTCTCCTTAAAAATAAAACATGTCTTGCACTTAAAAATACATTGTTATATTAAGTGTTTAGATGCCACAATGACACGTGTTCAGAAACATGCTTATCGTCATCATCTCTTCACAAGTTCTAATCGTGAAGCTATGTTTTACTGTTTACTGTAAACTGTAATGTAAATGTAATTGAAGTAAAGTGCATCAGACTTTCAGCTTTCTCATAATTAGAAATTAAACCAGCCATGTCCTCTAAGTGACGTGGTATGCTTTCTATGATTTTTGTTGTTGTTGTTCTAGGGTTTAACGCCATTTTTCAGCACAAGATAGGCTATACATGGCGGCCAGTATAACTGGTGGAGGAAGAACCCTGGAAAACCCAGGGAAGAACCACCGACCCACGAGAAGCTACTGGCAGGCTTTCCCACGTACCCACGCTAGCCGAGCCTTGGACTCGAACCCACGCAGACAGAGGTGAGATGGCAGTGATCCGGAACGGTGAGCGCTTTAGACCACTCGGCCACTCGGGGCCCCTGCTTTCTATGACATCATGGGCCAATTGCATACAAAAATATAAACACTAAATAATGACTTTATTTCCGAACAAAAAGAATAAAAAGAAGAGACAAACAATTTAAAGAATTTTTCAGATATCATGCAGCATGTTTTTCATTTCCATTCTTGTAAATATATATTCAGTATATGTACGTGATTCATGCCATTATTTATAATAGAGGCATACATGTGGAACGTTATCTTAGTGCGAGCTCATATTTACTACATGATTCATCTTATTAGATATTTGGTTTGATGTATGTTATCTGGACATCACAAACGAACATGCAGCTTTTGTACCCAAAACCATACAGATATTTTAGTGCTAAACGAAATACATATGGCGCTCATCATTTCCTGCCCAGGAAACCAGCCTCATTTCCGATATGTTATTTTCAGTTGATTCGAAAAATAAAAAGTAGCAGAAACTGTATTTAGCTTTCTTATCGTTGGCTGTTGTTTTGTTTTTTAAAATAACTGTTTGCGTCTGGTCAGATAACGATATTAAGCAGACAATTCATATTATGGTTTGACTTTTGAGAAAAACGCTTTGAACTCTGGGGAAATTTCAAGCATGCGAGACACCGTTCCTAAAATGGGCAGATAAGAAAACGATTTTAAAAAATCACGGAATATTGGTAGAGGCTGACGACTTCATGCAAACTGACCCTCTGGCTACATGTCAACAAAATTATAAGTCTTTGTGTCGAACCTTTAATTCCCATTCTAAATTTAAATAATAGCGATTAGGTGCCTTTTGTATGGTGACGCAATCTGGCATAAGAATGCAGCTTTTCCTCGGACTGTTAATCTATTTTGAAAGTTTGACGAGAAAATGAATTTGAATGAAGCAGAAGTGTTGCATCTGATAAATAAAACCTTGGGTTGTCCAAGTCAGTCTGGTTCATTGATAGTCGGAACTTTTTTCGGTGAATTGTCAGGAAAGGACAATTTCAAGGATCGTAGGAACGTACTGTAACAACGAATCAGGAAATGGTTTATTTCGATTCCATCACATATTCATCTTTCACAGATTATGAACACATTATCAATATCAGTTAAATGTAGAATGGGAATTTTAACTTTACATGTTATCCTCTGCAATAAAACCCGATTATCCGTCTCAGTATTGTTTACAATAGGTAAACGCTTGATCCTCATGGAGACTTCAATGGAGTTTATCACGATTTCATAACTTGTGCCATTGACTATTAACGTTCCTTGTAGGTTTATGCGATTTTAATTGCGGTCACGTTTACATTTTTGAAGGTGCATTGTTTCAGATGGCGCAAGAAAACTGTCAGAGTTAAGGGAGCGTTTCTTTCGGGCATTGTTATTTACTGAAAATATAATTGTCTTTCTAACCCCCCCCCACTATGATAACATGCTTAGGGTTTAGGTGTCGGTTGGTGTCACAAGTATAAGATAGTGATTGAGGTATATGATAGTGACTAAGGTATAGGTTAATTGTTTAGGATTAGGTTAGTGTCTGAGGTATAGGTTAGTGGCTGAGGTATAGGTTAGCGGTTGAGGTATAGGATAGTGGCCAAGATAAAGGATACTGATTGAGGAGTAGGTTAGTGGTTAAGATGTTGTATAGTTGCTGCTGTACAGCATAGTGCCCGAGGTATAGGTTAGTGGCTGAGATATAGCATAGTGACTGAAGCATAGATTAGTGGCTAAGGTCGATGATAGTGTCTGAACTATAGCATAGTGGCTGAGGAATAGGTTAGTTGCTGAGGTCTAGGATAGTGGCTGAGGTATAGGTTAGTTGCTGACTTCTAACTATATCATTTATAATGATAGAAGCGAAGAGTCCTTAATAGAGTATTCTACATTTGACTGATATATTGCATAACCATTGACCATTAGCTTGTGTGTGTGTGTGTGTATGCGTGTGTGTGTGTGTGTGTGTGTGTGTGTGTGTGTGTGTGTGTGTGTGTGTGTGATATGTTTGACTGATATATTGCAAGACCATTGATCATTAGCTTGCGAATGCATTCAAGTGAGTGGTTGTGGTTCAACGTATTACCTTCTTTTCTCTGACTAGTTGTTTGATATATAATGTCCAACAAGGGCTAATAAAACATTAATCTTTATCTGTTCTTTTTATCGGAAATATAAGAGAGAGATCTGACATTTTATCTTTTTCGAAACGTATATCATTTCTTGCATTTTAGTCATATAACACTTGTTGTCGTTGTGATTCTTGCTTTAATGCACGATATATCACAGACGTTGTTAGCATCGCCGCACACTCGAAGGGTATAGCTTTATTCTATGGAAAAAGAAAACGTAGCACATTGGTAAAGTACACGTTATTAGGTACTGACTGAAAAAGAATTCAAGGCAACAAAGTTTATTAGAGGTGAAATATTCTGTAAAATTAGTTGGTTTTTATTCGATACATGTGTTGGAGCAATAACTGTCCTTAAAGTCCACGCACCTGGATTTGCATGTTATTTTTTAATTGTATCAGATATGAATGTCTGTAAGCTATTTATTTATTTTTGGCTGTTGGGCCTCCCTTTCCTTGCATTATACGTCCCTATTTTTCTCATATTACTCTCACACGGATTATTAAGTCGTTCACATCTAACTTAGACGTAGAACTGCGAGCACGGTGCACGTTTCTTACGTAAATGCAAGCATTAGAATGAACAAGGAATGTGGTTAATAAAGAGTGATCTGATAGCGCTTCAGACCACTTGACCCGAGGTGCCCCCGATTTTACTAGATACAAAATAAAGAGCTAAATTCCGTAAAGGCAAACTGATAGTCGTTTTAAAAAAACTGTTTGATGATGTTACGCTCTGAAATGTATCGCATGTCTCTACTGTTGCCCTACTCTAACAATGTTCATCGCATCTAATTGCGCAAGAAATGTGTTAACGATAATAAAAATCTATTTATCTTCGTTTGAAAACAGTCAATAAGTTGACAAAATACGCAGTTTGAAGCAGTATTTGTACAAGATAAATTCGTTAAACGTCGCTGTTCTAACATGTAAATTTAGGAAATTCATTTTACTGACGTAGTGACTAGTCGTTAATCACACTGCCACAGAATGAAGAAACAATCCATATAAATCGACGGGTTTTGCCTTTAAAAAATAAGTGAGAAAATCTACGTTTTTGTAGATGTAAGGAATATTTCACAATTGAAATAGAAACATTCAGTTCCTGGTTCAAAAAAAGAGCATGAAAAATTGAAACAAAATTTAAGTACATAGTGATACTCGAACATAATTATCCTACATGACAGGCCGCTAGGATTATCACTAGAACAAGCAATTGACAACATGGCGGATACATTTGTTATCGGTATCTATGGGCTTTTAGCGTATTTTCTCCTTTACAATCTAAATATTCAGAATAGAATAAAATAAAAAATTTATTTTCCTCCGTTTGTGCTTTCGTTTGTCTGTCAGTAATTTTATTTGCTCCTTAACGTTATAAATTTGTCAAGCGATTGTAATGCTTTGTCAATGTTGTATTTAGCTATCGCATATAAAAGCCCCCAAAAGCTGTTTACCAATGGTAGTCTATAAGACATTAGTCCCTTTCTTTTCAGAGTTGCAAATCATTTTCAGCATGTCATGGTATCGAACAGGGTTTTGAAATACCATTTAAACATTCATCAAAAAATCAAAGTTCTTAAATAGCATTCTCTTTCCTCCTTTTCTTTGACAGAGTTCTTATTATATTAATGCAACATAAATTGTATTATTTGAATAATGAAATAGTTGCAAGCCAATATTAACCTTTACCAATGAACAAAACAAAACATTTGTTGGGGAAGGGATCCTTAAGTATTATTTTCATGAAGAACTGTAGATTAGAATCAAAATGTTCTCAATAGTTTATTTTCTTTCGTGATCTTTTCATAGAAATTGATAGGAGCAATTTGCTTTTGTAAGCTAATTCTTCAGATGTTGCGCGTTTATTTGTTTTCGATTTCATGTTTTATGTTCAACTAATCGAGGAACAAAGACAATATAAACTATTTATGAGGTATCCTATTGAACTGTAAGTCATCAGAATGTCCACCTTTCCATCTTTATACATAAGCTGCATCGTCTTCAAAACAACTTCTCGAATTTTGTTTGAAAAAAAAGTGCAGAAAGTAACATTGATCGGAAATAAGTTTCTGACGGTTCCTATTTATGATTATACAATGGCCTAGAGACATAATTTCATTGAATGATCTAAGGTAATTAAAACATGAACAATGTTACCGCTTCCTGGTTATTGAACCTCTTCTAAATTGCCCATTGCCAACGAAACTATATTTCCCTTAAAAGTTCTCAAATTTTACCTTAAGTTTGATGCTGTGTATGTTTCACAAGCAAGTACAAAAGAAAATCTTGAATGACAAAAGATATAAAATAATTTTTCAATTAAGCAGTATGAATTATTATATAAAATATTTTTCTTCACTAACTAACATCATGCCATAAAAATAAGTTGAAGAACGTATTACAGAATATCACAGAATAGTTTCTGAGCTGGAAGCAACCTCTGATGATGACGGATTGACAAATAATCCATTCCAAAGAGGCAGCGTAGGATTTTTTCAGGTAAGTCAGTAGGGTGGTGAATGTATCAGTTAGTAGCAACGTCATCTTTCTAAAGCGAGTGTTTATCACGGTTCTATATAACTTAAAAGAACGAACACAAGTTTATGCCGACAATGATAATATTCAATGACCCGGTCGAGAGGGTAATTTTATATAATGTTTTATTTCTACGGTTATTCAACTGTCATGTAAACTGATTTAACAGTATATTATTAATTTATGGAAGATTCTGGTTGAACGATAGCACATGCAAAATATTTAAGTTTCAGGACATTTCCACAAAAGTTAATTTATTCAGTGAAATTTGACATTGATGTGGAAAATGATAAATAAAAACAAAAGTAAAAACACTTAGCTGTAAAGTCATTTGTAGTCTCGCCAACCGACTTTTGCATGTGTTATGAGACAACTGTTGATGTACCGGAAATATGTCAGACGCCATTTCACCTATAAACTGTTCTCTGTGAACTATGTCAGCCATAATTGCCTTTTAGTGAGTAATGCAGGTGTTTGAATGTGCCAGTGATAACAAATATAAAATTAGCTCCATTTGTAGGTTCCAGTAATTGAGACTCTTCCAGACAGACGTTTTTAATGCGCATTTATTAAACTTTGCTCATAACCTGAACAAGCTACTATAGATGGGTAGGAGTTTTATGAAAGTAAACGTCGGGATTTCAAAATATAATTATATACGAATTTTTACGCAAAATGTGCCAAAGTTGTGTAGCTTTATTCCGGTTCTATATATATATCTTTTTCAACGCAATGGTCGAGAGCTACATGCAACACCTGATTTCAAATGAAACTTTTAACATAAAATATTGTTCGACTTCAGATGAATGCTTTTTGTTCTAATACTGACTTTCAAGGAAGTAATGTGAAATTGAAAGGATGGATATACAATAGCATTAATATGAGCGAAATTACAAACACCAAAACAATAATGCCATTTTTAATTTCACGCGAAGTTATTTTTTATTACAGACATATAGAAGGTCAAACTAGAAAGGCTCAAACGATAATTTATGTACATGTTCTTTATTTCCTGTTTTAGTCATCATCTTTATATATGTATTATGAATTTCTTGATATAACAAACGCTCATTTTACACATAAGAGAAAATTTACTTCCATGCGTAAGTAGAATAATAATAAATGCCTCGAATGGCCCTCAAATCGTCTGTTATACATAGAGAGAGACAGGTATTTGCTATTTATTCGTCGTTTGAGCCGCCAGAAGGTGTACAGTGTTTTCTATTTTCAGTTTTTCCACTTTTTTAAAGGAGTAGAATTGTATTGTCTAGATTGTAAATGAACTTGTCGAACAATCGATAATTACGGGCATATACCGCAATGAAATCGCAGAGAGTCTGGGCCAGGAGCATGGAAAAGTTCCAGATAATGCAGATCCTGCAAATGCGAAAGCGGAAAAATCATAAATGATCTGACAGTTAGTAAAGAATTTGGCTTATTTCCAATCGAACTAATTTAGCGATAAATGTATGTGTTTTATATGTATTTATAAAGAAGACTTACATGAATTATGTAACATTTTTCAATGTAGATTGCTTTGCTAAATTAGGTGAAATGTGATCTGCTTCTTAATAATTGGATCTCCTACCAGCCAAAATAATACATATTGTTTTACCTGTTGAGAACAAAAAAGGGAGACAAACGCATTATAAACTATATTCCTCTGATATTTATGGATTGCAGGGATTTTGTGATTGTTATTTTCAAGGATTTTGTGATTGTTATTTTCAAGAATCTCTCTCCGTTTCTTTATTCCCTTTATCAATCATTGCAAATAATTCAATGTTGCACATCCTCCGCCCTATTTCCAACTACCAGCTTAGTCGAGTTTCAATATAGGCTAAACATGCAATCTTTGTATAAAAAAATGAATGTATTGTACAATCTGCTATTAGTAATATTGAAACGAAAATTAAGCTCTGTTCAATTTTTATCGATATACACAACTGTCCATTTCTTTCGGCATCAACATGAACAAGGAAGCACATATTTACACATTGTGTGTAATCCTGAGACAATACAGCGACTACGAAACTTCAATGTTAGACAAAGTTTGCTCTAAAAGATAAGGGGTGGGTGCCTCTTATTCTCAAAAATGTAAGATTTTGCGACATTTCACATTTCAGACAAATTCATTTCTTCAATCAGCAGTTCAGGTTCCAGCTCTTTAACCATATTTTGAGTACTATTATATTCATTCTTTGTTTACTTTTTAATCAGCATTGACTTTTGTGTGACTGTGGAATGTCTCAAAATCTCTTTCTGTGTAAAATATGAGCTTTTTATAGTTCGTTTTCTGGTGAGATGTTCAGCCTATTTGGCATTAGTACATACTTATGTTATATGGTTTCCATTGGCCCCGATTTGGCATGCGTGTAACCTATGCATCTCGAACAAGCCCCCACCCCACCCTTGTGCAAACCGTTCCGTACAACAGATCATTCCAGCCTCCTAAATCAGCATCATTAATTTTCAGGCCAATATACAAAGCAATCTTTCTTATATTGACATAGGATCCCTTCACAAAACCATGAATTAAGTTTCTCCCCTGAAAATTGATACCCAAGAAAAGTCATAGACAGGAAAATATATTAATTCACTGTATATAAAAGGCCTTTGCAAAATGTCACTAGTTATGTATTATTTATACTAAAAGTTCTCTACCGGACAAAAGCTTAATCTCGCCGAACATTCTTGCACAATCTGACGCTATTCTGCCACTAAATATTGCCCCTTTCCAAATTATCAATGGTAGTTATACCCTGTCCATTGTTTATTCCCAATCTGCTGTCAGATTTTGCAATTGTAGAATTTCTTTACCAAAACCATAATATAAAACATACATCTTTTGCTCAATGCGTTTCGTAATTGTACACAATGCATTATTTATGATTCCCTAAAACCTAGTCAGAGACTGCGTTTCCATGACTGGCCAATTTAACAATATTCATTTCAATCGCACCAAAGCAAAAATGGAAAATTTGTCTTAATTTCTCATTCATGTATTCCACGGAGTCGCGGCACTGCTGCGTGGGCTGGAGATGCTTATTGGGAGCTATAATCAGTGTAGTACATTAAAATTAATGATTATGAAAAAATAAAGTATCTGTATAAAGATGATATTCATGATCCTGCCTCTTAAAGTTGACGTATAATGTATTTATAAAAGAAAAGCATGTGCAATGTCCTTTACATACATAAATTATCAATTAATGATATAATATAATTTTCGTGCATCAACATATTTCACCTGTTTGTGAAATAACACCGCCTTGAAAGCTTTTTAAGGTTATGGTATGATGCGACTGCTATCATACGAGTGAGTCGGTAGGGAATTTGTCTCGCTTTGTTAATTTTTGTCTTTCCACATTTCGATGTTTTCTTTCAATGTTCTTTTCGGTGATAGCACAGTATACGTATTTATTTCTCAATTGCTTCGTTTTATTAGCTTAGTCAATTAAAAAAATCTTTCGCACATTGTAATATAGATTTTACTTCGCTGTCAATCATTTTCGCAATGTTTATGTCTTCTTTTCTTGTTCATACACAGCTTGGCAAACATCACAACATCCCCTCTCCTCCGAGTCTTTGTTAGTTAAACTAACATAGAAACTGCATGTTAAATTCTGTTAAAAGACGTCCCAAAAAATGGTAAAAAGTGTTGCCCACTTATCGTGACCTAACTATCGTAAGCTCACTTCAACCCAGGAACAGTTACGCAGAACAAGAAACCGCGTCACAGTAGCCTCACTTGACCCAGCAACTGTTACACAGTACCCTCACTTCAACAAGTAAGCTCAGCCAATTAGGCTCGCTACGATACAGTAACAATTACTGAGGACAAATACAATCACTGTATTGCTGACATTATTTATCCTGATTCAAGTTTTTAACACTTAGTAATCTATAAGTTTGACACCACTGGATGCAGAAACAAATAACGCAACTGTTCGGAAAGAAGATAAGTAGATGAATGGACCAAAGAATGCAAATATCGATTGAACCACCTACTTTTGCCTGCCTTCTGACCTACTCTCTCTCTATATATCTGTCTGTCTGTCTGTCTGTATGTATGTATGTATGTATGTATGTATGTATGTATGTATGTATGTATGTATGTATGTATGAATGTATGCATGTGTGAAGTGTAGAATTTTGAATTGCAGAAAAGTTTAAGGTTGAATGCATTGAGCATTAAAATTTTATCACATTTAAGCCAGAAAAGTCTTTGTGAAGGGTCACATCGACCTTTCTTCGTTTATCTCCCCCATGTCATTGTAAACATCAAAGGGGCAGCATTCCAACTCAGTGAAATTGACCGGGTTATCTTAACACGGTCCTTAGAAAGTAAACATTTGAGCTACCAACCCTAATCGCTTGGGAGGAACCTATGTCCACTTATCATTTTTCAAAAGGAAATTGTTACGCGCTGTCATTCACAGATTCTGAGCTGTCTACACCTGATGAAAGGAATTATTTCTTTGGGAAAAATTAGGGACCACTGCCTACGATTGGGCAGAGTGAATTAGGGCGTACACTTTAGAGCAATCAGACTTTAAAGTGACGACCTTAGTCGAAATTCCTTAGTCTGAAAATTTCCTAGAAGAGGAAACTTAGTCTCGACTCCGGGGAAAGCATAAAGAGATTAGTGCTTTCCTCGTGAAACAAGAAAGGGACCAGGTGGTCGTCTTGAAAAATGAAAGACAGGTTTAGTGCTAGGACGCTCAGGTTCTGAAAGAGAACAGCAATAAGGAACAGCTTGCTGAGAGAAAGACGAATCAGCCTGAAGACAGAAGTAAAGGGAAAGAAAGACGAACGAAGTCAGAATAAAAGGACCAGGAAGTCCATGAATGGCAAAGCTTTGAGCTTAGGAAGGATGAACCAGGAGACGTTGAAATACGGTCCACACAGGAAGGTGATGCAAATCGGTCGTGGACATTGCGCTCTTTTCACCTCTCGTTATGATGATGATGAAATCAATTCAAATTGGACACACCTGTTAAATTATATGATATAATTTAACTTGAATTGGAATTGCCGTGATTAATTTGTTTTAATTAAAATTGTTATTTTCTTGTCAAAGGGGGCTCGTATTGCTTTATTTTACCCTAGTATTCTGGCTCAGTTCTCTGTTGAAACTCCATTCTTCTTTCACTCCCGCCGGGCTATAATATCGAGGGAAATCATCCTCTAGATAACGCCAGCCAAATCCAATTAACCATCCCTCTTACTAAGAGGGCGACGTTACACTGTGTGTGTGTGTGTGTGTGTGCGTGTGCGTGTGCGTGTGTGTTTTATAGATTTGTCTTTTTAAACTTTACTAATGCATGTTTGTATTTGAAACAATCCAAAGAACAATTCTTGAATATAGGTTCAATACAAAATACACATTTGACATTCAATACAGATTATTCAGTATAAAAGTTAGCTAGTGTAAGGTGTTACATGGATTTGAATGTTAAGACCGCAAATGTACCCATTTATCCTTTATCGCCACAATAACAGCAAACTAGGTCATATAATGTGTCTTCCAAGAAAGCCATATTTTCATCTTTGTTTGTATTATGTCTAAATGTCATTTCTTGGAGTAGCGATGTGTGCAATTGCACCTATTAATTAGAAAAGTTCAGAAAACTAATGCCAAAAGTGTCTAGCTCAATATCTTGTCGATTTCCTCGCTATGTGATGTCATTTATTACGAGGAACTTTGTTGCATTTGATTAAAAAAGTTCACGCACCTGAAAGTTGGCAGTACATTCGGTTCTATTTGGTCTGTATGATCCAGCATGCGCGTACATCGTTTTAAGGGGGAAACAAGTTTCATTTGATAAGCATGATGTCATTGTCTTTACATTGTGAAATAGATTTCGTTTATGTGTCAGCTGACTTTTACTAACAATAATCCCGTTATTCAAGCTAATATTCTTATTTCTATGAAACTGTATCTGAAGAAATTCAAATCATAAAGATAGCAAAGTAGTAACACGGTGGATGTTAAGTGCCATTTTACAAATTGGAAATACTTTTAGTCAATCTGAAGTTCAATGTTTCACCTAAGAGTTCAATGGATAAATACGGCATAAAAGCATACTAAATATACACCATACTATTTTATTTTACTCGATACTAAATAGAAGCGACACTTCTTTATTTGACTAGATACTAAATAAAACCCATACTAATTTATTTCACTCAATACTAAATATAGACCATACTATTTCATTTCACTCGATACTAATGTATATAAGCAATACTTTATTATTTCACTAGATACTAGATATAAGCGATACTTTATTATTTAATTCGATACTAAATAAACTATACCTTGTTATTTCACTCGATACGTCTTCACAGTAAAAGTTTCATTTCTTCCTTTAACTTATATTGTCAATTGTTGTACCCAAGTTAAAGTGTTTATTTCTTTTGTTTCCTTTCGTCATCTAAAATAAAATAAAACAACCGAAGAAGCAATAACTATAGAAACACACAATCAGTAAAATGATTATTGAAGATCATAAGAGGAAATGTGGATAATTAAGTAGTGGAGCTATTCCCCACATTCACCTACGCACTAGCAATAGGATAATTGCAATGATTTTCAATTTGAGAACTGTCTAGAATACTACCCACAATATATTTTATTCACATGGATATGAACTTCAAATTGCTCATTAAGCTATGAAGACCAGACTGGACACCAGCTGTTTACTCGGTTTGCATACCAAGCTGTTGGCTTGAATATTGTAATCCGCAAGAAATAGGTAAAAAGGAAAATACAAAATTGAACACAATTGTCTATGTAATTAGTTTAACGATAATAAAATGTATATTCTCTTGTTCAATAAACTAAGTATGACTTTTACGAGGAATACCTATCTTTGACCTTAACTAATAGCCAAAATTGTGATGTTATTCATCTACCGATACAATAACTTTATCTTCGTTTGCATTATAAACGTTTACGTTGTTAGTACTTTAAATTTTTTAACGCTGTCACTTTGTAACATGGACAACAGACTGTGCAGTCTAAGTCGTAATGAAGTGTTGGATTGGATTGGATTGGATTTTATTGTACTAGCAGATGCTTGTACTAGGTATGACAATTAATAAATCAGATGCAATAGTAAGGGATCCATTACATAGATTTTAATAAAGTACCACCCATGTGTGGATATTGCTTGTTGTTTGATTTCAAAATGTTACCATACAGCTACCTTATTTTCCACGGCCGGATCGGGTGAGGGATGGTCTCCAGAGTGTCAGGACCCCTAGGCTAAAAATGAAACAAAAGAAGAAAACGTTCACACCCATACGTATACTGTCAATATGTTACTTGAAATTTGATAATCGTTTTATTCTTGCGCACGTTTGATGGGTATTACGTACACTTGGAGTAAAGATACACATAGACGTTTGCTTTTGTGCCCTTTGGATGAAAGTCAGGGCCCTTTTGACATTTTGGAAGCACACAACCACCCACCCCCAACACTTGAAATGATCTGATATATGATATGATATGATATATATATATATATATATATATATATATATATATATATATATATATATATATATATATATATATATATATATATATATATATATATATATATATATATATATATATATATATATATATATAAAATCTACGTAGGACAAAGAAGTAACACAAACCTGACCTTTCTCAATTGCTCAGGGAATTGTTTAATGTCGGCATATTTGCAAGTAGACCTAATGGTTCAGTTAGTTAGATCATTTTCATTTGTATACAATGAAATACATCAATTCTATCTAATCCGCGTCTTGTCTGCATTCGCTTCTACCTTTATTTTTTATTATTACTGGGAGAAGTTTGCCACGGATTCGTCATAAATTGTTGGCAGCTGCTTTGTCATGAAAAGAATCGATAAAGGAGAAGAACATTAAAGCGACAAGATAGAATGTAGAACGTTGCTTATAATTCCCAGATATACAGTAACTTTCTAATTATTAACCATTTAAATTACTGGTTTAAGTATGTTATATGTAACCAAAAATATATCTCTTCCCGTTTCTACCAATATGAAATATGTTGTGAGACTAGTTCTCCAAAAGAGATAAGTTTAGAATTCGACGCACTCTTATAAATCTCAAATCTGTATCGCTATTTATGCGAGAAAACAGTAATCATTCACCCTAATGTAACGAATGTTGCACAGAGGTTAACCAAATGAAGCTCGCCAATCATTGGCTTATTCAAAGTGACAGTTATTGCTACTTAAATAGATGATTGAAATATCAGCTGACTTGTTTGTGTTCAAAACAAAGAAAAAACATTAATTATAACCAAAGAGTGTGAATAAAGTTGTATAGAAAAATAAAAAAATAGCCAGTAAAAATTGAACGATCGCAATAAATTCAAAAGCCGAGATGGTTGATCCTTCAAACATTATGAGATCCGATCATCAAGAATGTATGATTTTCAAGAACTCTATAATTTCAAGAACACTGTCACGGAGAGTGCTGCTAGCATATCACTGTGTTGTACCTTATACTTACATGGTCATCATCATCATCAATTAAATTATAGACGTTTTAGCCCATACGGGCATGTATGTCTGGTTAATGTTCATAAGTGGACTATTTAATTGATCCCGGGGGAAGGAATTAGAGCCTCATCCCCCAGGCATTACTGTGCATAATGGGCACTATTTAACTGAGCCGTCTTGGTTTGGGTCAATATGACTGACTTCATAGACCCTAGCGACCTGAATTTAAGGCTATACTCGAGTGGGGATAGACCCAGCACACACGCGAGTTAAAGGTAGCAATTCAGTCTGCATTAGCTGCGCTAGGTGTCAACCAAGCACTATGTGACGCCAGTAGCGACTGGTCGCCACTATGACGTCACATCGGGACACCTAGGTTTTTATTCCCATGTGCAGGGTTAATTAAGTTCATGAGGAGAGGAAAAAGTGCCTTTCCCTTCATGTATTTAATATGTGCTATACACGTTCATTAATTTAATGTCCGGCGGTGGCGAGGAGGAAGGTTCGGTCAGGGAGGAGCCTGCTCACTAGGAAGGCACCTTGGTTTATCCAGGGTATACATTTTTTACTCCCTTGCCAAAAGGTTAATGAATTGTCATCTTGACAGATTTTTGGAGATATATTCTTCGGCGTTTTTATTAAAGATAGTACCGCACCCGTGACCGCTTAGTGATAACCTGTAGGGTTATTTAAACTTTATCTATTGAGTCTGATTTGGGTGGGGTGGTTCTTGGTTTGGGTTCACCTTTTTGTGTATGGTTATTTAAACTTTCCTAGGCTTAATGGTCCGCCGCTTTGTTCAGCTGGGCCAGATGGTCCTTGGGGTTTGAACCACCTCATATATTCTTACGTTTAGGGTCCTAACTAGTTTCGCTAGGTATTTGGTTGCCGCATTGTGCAGCCGGGCCTGATGGTCCTTTGGGGTTTGGACCACCTTACAGGTATTAATTTTGGGGTTATATTAAGTTTTCTTATCTTGGTAGACTTTGCCGCCTTGTGCAGCGGGGTCTGATGGTCTTGGTTTTTAGACCAGCTTATATATTCTAGTTTTTGGGGTCTTATTAATACTTACATAGTTATAAATATGTGTTTATATGTATGTTAGACCCATTGACGTACTTATCGTGATGTCCATGTACAGTGGAAGTTTCTCACTGGCATAGACCTTAGCCAACACTTTTGTGGTTGCTTCCAGGCGACGCGGAAGTGGAGGTCGAATGTTGCTGAGTACCGGCAGTCATAATAATAGGGTATGACATTGCCGGAGGATATGACAGCTATATCGGCATGAGGTGTCGAGTGGTCTTAAACAGACGTTGTTAACCACTCCGTCGTAACTGAGCCATCTGTCTTCCCTCCTTGCTTCAACCTTCCACGTCATCTGTGGACCATGCAGTCAACCTTGTCCGATGGGGCCATGCCACTCTTCCTGTTGCTGTGGAGCTCTACAGACCATGTCACACATTGTGAACAACTGTCCATTGACAATGTTCCCCGGTGGACTCATTGCTCTGCACCTTGCTGATGATGACGCTGTTAAATGGCTGAGAACACACTGAACAAAATAAATAAATAAATACATATAAATTAATAATACTACACGCTATCTTTTACTTTCAGCATAAATGAATTGTGAGCCGAATATTTACAGACTGTATTAATGTCCAATATTCTACTTTCTTCGTTAGATCAAAGACACCTATATATCATGACTTACTCTCATCACTGTCTATGGTTTGCATGCACACCAAAGTCAAGACAAAAAAGACAGCTGTATTTTGGGAAGACACGTGTATTTCAAACACATCACGACTTTAAGCAGACTTTTAGAAATAAGACCTAAGTTTTATGATCTTAAATGAGAGATGAAATATATCAATAACGAGTTTTGATTTTAACAAATGATCAATTAATTATTATCAACGAGTACATTTTTAACAACTATTTCTTTCTTCCCAACTATTTTCAATGTTTCTAAGGCCTTTGAGAAACCTTGGTCTCTTGTCTAAACCATTTCTTCCATATGAAAACGTTTGTTAATTGTGATATTTTGGACAATATGTAAATGAAACACTTTGCAGAAAAATTCTCAAGTTCCTTTTCCCGTCGTCATCAGGTTCTGTACCAAAAGCTAATGACCCAAATGTAAACGGAATGATATAGAGTCGGTTATACACTCATAACCTGACAATGGGCATTAACAGTGTTATTTGCACATACTTAGGTTCATATTCCCATAGCACGAATATGCAACACAATCAGTCGAAGCCATATAATAATCATTAATGATGTTGGTGTACCCAGCCTCTAGGCAAGAGGTTGCTTTCATTTTGAGAATACAAATGTCTTCCTGCTCCCCTTACATTGATATTCAAGATCGTGAGTGCACAATCTTGCGGCTTTGCTTACTCAGTTTGATAACTAACAAGATGGTATATACATTCCGAGATTGCTAAAGGAGGCCAGTATACAGATAAAGCTATCATATAGTAGACGTATTTTAAGCCATGTCTCTTTGTCTTCACACTGGTAATATTCATTACTCCACGAATTAACTGCAAAGATCGATTGGACATCAAAATATGGGTAGACATAACTATTCGTTTTGTTTTGCGTAAGCTGGAAATCGGAATAATGTCTCTCTGTCTCTCTCTGACTCTCTCTGTCTCTGTCTGTCTGTCTGTCTCTCTCTCTCTCTCTCTCTCTATATATCTATCTATCTATATATATATATATATATATATATATATATATATATATATATATATATATATATATATATGTATATGTATGTATATATATATATATATATATATATATATATATATATATACCAGAAAAAATATGTTCGCTAATCCTGCATTAATATTCACGAGGACCTTCGATATGTTAAAATGAATTTAAGAGTTTCCATGGCAATATCCTGAATGATTTGCATTTCATATTCGTTTTCTGGAGCGGCGAGTTTTCCACGTTTCCCGAATTTTTGATGAAGTATGATAGATGGATAATGAACGTTTCATGCAAGAATCATGCGAAGATCCACGATTAACCAACTGATTAAGCAAATCGTTTTGCATAATATTCGCTATTGCTGAGAAATAAATCATCTTTCAAAAATGTTTGATAGGTGGTTAGAAGGAGCGGTCTGAAACGTACTTTGATTAATGCGCAATTAAGAACACACATTACTCCTTCGGTTTAAGCTATTTATTTGTCGCAATATGATTCAAAGAGATTGGACACAAGTTCTAACAACAATGGTTGTTGAAAATCATCTTTGGTTGTATTGAAATTTATATCGCATTGAGGAAGAAAGATGGACTTGAAAAAAGAACGTATTATTTCTCTCCTTAAAAATGTCCTTGCTTCCTATGCTCATGAGAACGTAAGACTATCTCACACTTCCAGCAAATACACGCGAGATGCGAATGCATTCAGTTGTTTGGGTGCTGATCCGGTAAATCACATGTAAAAAAAACCAACGCACTTGGTATTAATTGACACTTAAATAAGATATTGATACATCAGTACGGCCACTTTTATACACCTCATAAAAACAATAATGCGCACGTATTTTATGGAAGAATGTGTTTCTTAATTTATCTGGTAACATTGTGGGAGCTCCTGTTCCATTACAACCGATGCATTATACTCATGAATATGCAATGCCAAGAGAACGAAGTTTTCATGAAGCAGATGGTTTTCGGAATTTTTCTGCCTTCGTAACGCTGATGCACACTAAATTAAATAACAGACTTGGGAAAAAAGACTAAAGTTCTTACCTCAAAGGAAACGAAAGACTCAAGTTCACCCCACGGTCCAAGATTTTGGAGTCTTTCTTGATGAAGTACTTGAAGGAGACGAGCTAAGCATTATCTGGTTGGAAAATTCTTTGTACAGAGAAGTAACTGAAAGAGAAAACATGGCCATAATTTATGTTCCAAATAAAGTTTTAAACTGCATTATATCAAAGTAATAATACGTATCGATCATAAAGATCGAGTTAACTTGAAGCTGGAAATCCAAAATAGATATAAAACCCTGACAATCGTAGAAAAATCTAATCTGCATGTACCTAAAGACTGATAAAAAGGATCAAAATGGTACAGATTTCTGAATATCCCCGAGTAATAATAAAAAATCTTCAGTTTTACAGTCTCTTTTGACCCTACGCCTTTACGCTAATTGCCCTAATGAGAGTCTCTTTAAATGTCACACTAAAATGAAAAGTTCATGATATATCCAATCTGTTTTGACTGAGATACGTACATGAGCCATGATAAAATATTAAAGTAGCAATTTACAATAAGAAAATACCAACAATCGATCACATCTGGTTATTTTATATTTTGTTTTATTTAATGAAACATGCTGAATAATTGACATCTAACGATTACATTATGTAGAAACCTAGGAAAAGAACATAATGATGTAATGTGTAAACCATGTTTCCTTAATGATGTGAGCATTCCTAATCAAGGTATCGGATGATTTGCAATTTCATAAAATAAAAAAGATTGACTATGAAGAGATGTAAATAAATCCAAGGAAAATCATACCCGAGCAAGCTGACGTCTATCAGACATATTGATGACTTGGATTGTCGGGTTATCTGTCTGAAGGCACACATTTAAATAACAGAAAATTGTTAAATATTATTCCAAGGAAAACAAGCAATTAAAATGTACGGAAAATTGTAACTCTGGCATATTCCTTGTTGGACAAAGTTTTCGCTTGTGAAATGAAAATTAAATTAATAAAATAACAGATAATGGGGTTTTCGTCTCCGACAGCAGTTAATGTGGTTTTTGTCTCCGACAGCAGATAACGAGGTTGTTGTCTCCGACAGAGATAATGGGGTTTTCATTTCTGACAAGCTTGCGATCAAAGAAACAAAAAGATTTTCTAAAGATACCCCCTTGCTAAATCACCAGTAGAAATGTTAAAATAAAACTTCCAATTTCACTGTTCAGCTCATAAATAGCTTGCAGATAAAAAGGGGGGGGGGGTAACCATGTGTAGGTCACTCATTCGATTTATATTAAAAAAAATGTAAAAGAATATTTTTTTAAAAAGCAGTGAATTTAAATAAAGCTTAATGAAATGAATTTTCCATTTCTGGAAAGAAATGTTATGTTTCACAGATTATGCATTTACGAATTTTCCTCCCAGGTTGTTATTATTGTTCTTTAATGACTTGTACATGTGGGAGATACCCGGATCCTGCTGTCACACGACCTTTTCCTAATGCAGCCATCACCAGCATGTCAAGAAATGCATCTCAGCATTGGAACATTTTTTTTTTACCAGCAAGTTATATTCACTTCCATTCGGTAAATCCATTCCCACTCCCAAAAACATGAAATGCATAATAGGAACAGAAAATCTAAGGCAGAAGTTTTCGTCATTTTGCATTTTTAATTAACATTATCCACAGACTGCGATATAATGAATGTACTGTATCACGTCCACAACAGACAATACAACGTAAAATATCACGTCAAATACAAATGTATTTACAGTGACTGCAGATGGCCATTGGTAAAGAAGAAAAATTAAAGCGTGCTGAGGGAATGCATTTACGTTCCTTTTCTTTCATAGGTAGGCAATTAAAGACGATGACAAGCAGTGAACTCGTCCATATTTCTCCATCCTCGACATCCTGTCTAGCGACAGAGATTTATGCGTCGTATTTGCAGGTCCCTGTTTTGGAACGAAGACACCGATAGTCCTGACGTAAAATCTGGTCTACGTTTTATTCTAAATCTTGTTTAAGGCGCACGCCTAACAAAATATTCAAGACAATGAATCGAGAATATAATACAAACAACTTAAGATGAACAGAATCCATTCAACCTTGTATATCAGTGTCAAATAGGATATAGAGTTTGAATTCGTTCCAAGCAGGAATTCGAACTCGTGTCGCAAGTAATTGCGCGCTTCGTCTTGTTTCCAGGTACCAGCGCCCATGCCACTCAAAAGTGGGTTCATCCCAGACAAAAGCGTAGGTCAAGGTCGAGGCTAATGACTTGCGGTGCACGAGAACTCATTCACTCGGCAACCGGATTTAACTCTCGGCTATATTCTGCACTAACCAACTGGGTTTATATTCAGAAATTGCAAGTATATACATGAAATTATAATCATAAATAGGCACCTAATACCAGACATATATGAGACAGGCAATCAGACAGATAAATTAATAACGGCCCAGGTTAAAATAGTTTCCCAGTACAGTTTGTTTACGTTTCGTCATAGGAAGACACAATTTAAATCCACCAAACCAACAATAAATCAAAAAGCCAAAGGAAATAATTGATTCCGCCATGCTTCAGTGACGGCGAAATTAACAAAAATAGGATTTTAAAAATGAAAGGTAGAAAGACGAATAAAAATAAAGGGCCTTAAAGCGTGCAAACAAAATATGTATGTAATGCTGCCATCAACCCAACACAGTCGTTAAAAAAGATGTGAAGAAGAGAACATTGTGCCTATAAACACCGAGGACCACTGTAGCGGTTGCTACTGGTGGTGTAGTATTATGAGGTTGTACCTTCTTATAAGGTGTCCGCTTTATTTGGCTATCCTCATCGCCCTCGGTATTGTTGCACGGATCGAGTACATTTTAAAATAAAGTGTTAAATTATAGATGGAATAAATAGAGATCTGAGCAGATATATAGAACAGAAGGACACGAGCCCCCGTACATGGAAAAAAATAATTTTAATCAATTACATAAACAACTGGGATAATACATTACATTATGAAGAAACACTTCTTTTTGGAATAAATCTTTCACCGAATTTCAAACACAAATATATTTATATAAATAGCCGATCTGTTTTGAATGATAGAATGAGTTCATCATATAATCGAGTGAACGATTGAAGTCATTGCCTTGTACAACTTCATAGCCTGCTTATTCCTGTCTTCTCTTACTTCACTATGGTGGTTCCTCCAGGTCCTTTCGCTTTTTTGCCCTTTTCCGACCTCCTTGATGTCTCGCCTCTTTCGGCCCTCAAACTTTGTGTGGGTAGGTGGATACGTAAGTAAGTAGATAATTGGATAAGTAGGTAAGTGGATACGTCAGTAGATACTTCCGTGGTTATGTCCGTGGATACGTCCGTGGAGCTATTTCCCCTTTCAAAATAGACGGAGAAGCAACCTAAATATACTGTCAGTTGTCCTACTGGGAACAGATCATTATTCCCCTCTCGTTATGTCAGATATCATTCTATCGGAATTCGAACAGAAACAAAGGCTATCTAATCAAGCTAAACATGGCAAACAAAAAACAAACCTAATCTCACAAGATTAATGTACTTTCTAATGGCTATTTCATCACTGATTCCCATTAACATTATGCGAGACATAACGGTTCCGTTCTCATCTCAATTACACAAATGAATGAATGAAATTCATTACATAATTTAACTACGTTATTTTTTAGCGAATATACACATTCAAAATATTTATCATACGTGAGATCATCTAAGATCGGAGAATTCACACGGATTCTCGTAACTCATATCAGCAAACAGTAATGCATGAAATCTTAGAATACCCAATTTCTATACAAACAAGACAATTTCAAACAATTCGTCATCTTATATAAAGAAGATCATTGTACGAATTAAGATATCTGAACTCACCACCGTTATACGCATATCAAGAATATTGATCTACGAATTTAAACAAATAAATTCAAGCAAATCATTATAGTAGTATGAACGAACTAAATGAAAATTGACGCAGATACCTTGCACTTCCAAGCTTTGTTCGCTTCGACCGCCAAAATTGTGACCGTTGACATTCCAGACATCCGGTCCATTTGACCAAACTTTTACGAGAGAATTTCTTCCAAATTCAGTCTCGGAGTCCCTTATAGGTTCACTCTTGCGGGAAAATTGCAGACTGACTACATTTCTTTCGATGAGGGCAATTTAACCCCAAGGATTCTTCGTGTGGGAACCATGCTCCTTATTTAGCGTAACCAATCAGGATCAAATATATTTACCGCCTTTTATAACTAGAAACCAAAATTGCGGTCAGATTGACGTATAGAATTCCAAACAACAGATTTGGAAAATATAACATCTGACAGTTCCGATATAAAATCAAAGGTAACCGTCCCTTTTCTAGTCGTCTAACGGCTAAGTAAACGAAGGCATAATTAAGAATCCCTTCCTCTCCCGACACAGACATTAGAAATCATTGCAGTCAGGCGAATTAACAAGCACCTGTCCTCCGTAATCTAATTAATTGTTCTCTTGCTCCAAGTTAATGCGCTCTTCATAGATCGACGGAAATTTGCATCCTACAACCACAGTGTTTTGACTTAATTTCAGGTTGGAAACAAGGGACAGATACCAGGTCTCCGATCAAAAGTATCTACCCCCATACCACTTGAGGTTGACAAATATCAGAAAGAATAATACCTTATTTGCATGGTCTGTTCGCCAGTGATTTATGTCGTAAAGTTACTTAATGAAAACCGCTCCGATGGCCTAGTGGTTAGAGCGTCCGCCTCGGAAGCGTGAAGTCGTGGATTCGAACCCCGGCCGAGTCATACCAAAGACTTACAAAAATGGTACTAACAACTACCTAGCTTGGCGCTCAGCATTATGTTATACTTTGATACTGGTATAAAAATGTCTTGAAGACCCCAATCAAGATTTCATACTGTTTTGTCATGGATGTAAATAATTATAAACTAATAGCGACTGTTCTCAAAGAAAGAATGAATCAAGAACAAAATCTTTTCTAGTTCTATACTTGCATATTATTTACATTCTGTAGTGTATGCCCAACACTGAGGATAGAATACAACATTAGGGGAGTCTTGCTCATATGTAATTTATTATACTGTTTGCTCCAGGTTTAACAAGTGTTCTAAGAATCCTTGACATTTCTATTCCGTTGGTGTTAAGGCCTCTGCTATAATATCGTCATCGTGATAGGCACTAGATGATTTGCATGATATTGTATAGACGTTTAACGGTCTTGCCCAAGTGCTGTATCGTAGAGAATCAAGGCCCCCGCTCCATTGCCATCATCGTGATAGCCGTTATATGATTTGCTTTATAACGGTATAGATGTGTGACAGTCTTGCTTATGTGTTATTATCGTGACAGGCACATGATCATTTTCATCATTATCGTATAGATGTGTGACAGTCTTGCTTATGTACTGTGCCTTAAAGAATGATATTTTCACACGTGACTTCGTACCTGAGAAACATCGTTGTAACAAACGATGCAATTAATACACTCCTCCTTAACTGAGTTTAAAAATATCTTTAATGCATCTAATATTTTGTTGCTTTAGTTCACAAGCTAGTATCAAAGAGTGGCCATTTTAATAAAGGCTCACAATAATTAAACAATAATCTAAAGATGTACATAATTTTGTTCCACGTAATAGAACGCATTTGGTATTAAGTAAAGACAAGAAAATATCTGCTATGCATTAAAACAAATATATTTATTCTGGATAAGTTTTGAAGAATAGAAACTAGCAATAAGTGAAGAATAAACAAAAGAATTCTTCATGGCTTCAACGCAAAATACGGGATCATTCAGTACCCTTACCTCCATAGTTTCTCCAAGAACAGGCGAGCCCAAATGCCTTCGCCAGTGAACAATTCATAAATTGTTCGGCATTATTTGTCGTTATTCATTGGTTTCGATACATAAATTATTTCTTGATAAAATCATACCATATACATGTCATAAAAATTACATGAAAAAGATTTCGCGATGAATAGGTAGGTGTTGTAATACGGCAAAATCACAATGAGGTCCAAAAATGCAAAACATTTCGGTATTTTTTCTGGTGCTTTCCTGCAGCCAGTTTTCTGATCCTATTTACCTAAGGTTCAATTCATATAATACTATAAAACAAAATTTAGCAATTGTGTTTTTAATAGTCTGGGGGAAAACTTGCATAGGTTTCATAGCGAGATAATTACGTAAATTAATAGTTTCCAGTACATTAAATAAATGTCTAATCTTTACAGGGGGAAAAAACCAAAGAAAGAAAGAAACTTGCGAGGTAATGTAGTACAATGAAAAAGTAACGGTGTATGATAACTATCAGAGGGTTGAACTGTTTTGAGCATAACGATGCAAAGAACATGATAGCACCATGTCAAGGTTATGTGCGCACTGATTTATACTGACAGTGCGAATTTCATTCCGGTGAGTATATTAACCAGAAGCCCGGATTCAACGACAAAGAATACCGTATATAAATAACACTAACACAAGTGCAAACGTTGCACTGCAGAATAAATGTTTTACTAACACGAGCGAGATAATAACATGGATCTGAGATGATTCGCTTTACATTAATTAGCAAGATTGACCTCGTGTCACAAACCACCATTTATTTTAACACGTTTGGAGTCTTAAAATAGACTTCAGGCTATCAGCTCTAAGGGACCGACCATGTGATTCTCTGGTGCGATGGACGAGGGGTGGTGGTTGCTCTAATTTGTAGAAACGAAGAACTAATTAAATTTTTGGTACTAGCTGAATAAAATGTACATGTAGTATCTTTAACCCCCAAATTCCCCAATAAATATGATGCTTAGAAAGAAAATCCTATGCCCGACCCACCACAAAGAAATGGCTTATCCCTAATAAAGACTTGATATTCATGAATAACTTGCATACAATTTTATATTTAATTTGCTATTGATATTTTTACGTTTTAAGGAGGGGGCCCCGAGTGGCCGAGTGGTCTAAAGCCTTCACCGTTACGGATCACTGCCATCTCACCTGTCTGTGTGGGTTCGAGTCTTGGGCTCGACCAATGTGTGTATGTGACAAAGCTTGCCAGTAGCTTCTCGTGAGTCGGTGGTTCTTCCTGAGGGGTTTCCCTGGTTCTTCCTCCACCATGTATACTGGCCGCCATGTATAACCTATCATGTGCTGAAAATGGCGTAAACTGCACAATAACTAAAACAACGTTTCAAGGACACAAACATAAAAGCTAAGTACCCAAAAGCCGGCGTATAAGAAAGCGTGCTTGGATGCATGCCCAGAATATTATAGGAACGCGTGCAGTCATATAACTTCACTTTAGTATGGCTACAGTGGTAATAATAATAATAATAATAAACTATCTTTAACGAGGATAACACATTTGGACATGGCTGACCCATCTGCCACGTGGTCCTCAGTTTTTGTAATGTTAAAAGAAAAAAAGAAAAAAATATTTAAAACAAAATAAGAAAGAAAAAAACAATACACAAAATAAAAATAGAAGACCATGCACATAACCAGGTATCGTCGCATATCAATTATGGATATGATTATAAAGTTTTCTATTCAGAGCTTTTAATATGTCATTCCAGCTGGTCTAGAAAGAATTTCTTTAATGATATTTTAAAAGAAGCAAGGGAAGTTGAATTACGTATCCTCATTGGTAAGGAATTCCATACAGTAGGTGCTGATACAACAAATGAGATTTTGTAATAATTGGTTTTCGACCAAGGAATCTGGAGATCGTTGTTAGTCTATCAATTCTGGACAGATTATAATTTGATGTGTTTCCCCATATGGTACAGCCGTAATCTATCTGTGTAGTATATAACCCGAAAAATAAATTTCAAGTGATTGTGGAGGTAGAAATTTCGAAAACAATTTTAACAGGGTTATTATTTTGACTACCATTGCACATAGGTGATCGATATTCGCATTCCAGCTGAGGTGTTGATCAATGTAGATACCAAGAAGTTTTTTATTTTTGACAATAGATACGTCTAAGCCATGTTGAGTTAGAAGTAAATCCATGTTAGTAGATAGACGCTGCCTTGTTCCAATTGCCATACATTTCGTTTTAGAGATGTTAATATGCATTTTGTTTTGATGACACCATACTGATATATTGTTGAGGTCGATTTGTAGTTTATTTTTAATGGAGTCTAGAGAAAAGATCTGTGTTAGCGTGTGCTGAATACAAGGCTAAGTCATTGATAAATAGTAGAAAAAGAAGAGGCCCTAATGTAGATCCTTGAGGAACCCCTCTTAAGATATGACTTGGTTCGGATATATATTTACCCATGCAAACAACCTGGTGTCTGTTTGTGAGATACGACGTAAACCAGGCAACTGAGTTTGGAGAAAACTTGTAGGTTGAAAGTTTTTTAATGAGCACCGAATGGTCAACCAAATCGAATGCTTTTTTAAAATCAATGAAGATTGCGCCAGTAAGTTCGCCTAATTCTACTGCTAGTAGCCATTGGTCTATAAGTTTTGTCATTGCAGTTTGACATGAATGATTCTTTCGAAAACCTGACTGTGATCTATGGAGGAGTTGGTACTTGTCAAGATATCTGAAAATATGCTTGCTGACATGTTTTTCAATAATTCTGAATACATCTTTTTTAATAACGACATGTTCGCATGCGATACAGTGGTAATCACTAAAAATCAGTCCTATTTAGATATTATGGGATTGCGGATTCCAGGCAAGATTTACTTACCTCGGAAATTAAAGAACATGACAACATACAAAAGAATGCACTTCCGAAACTAAAGATTTGGCAACAGAAGTGCTTCAATAAACATGGGTAATTTTACGTTCTACAAAAACACATGTAACACATTTTTACAAAGAGTTTTACTTTCTTTAAACTACAACCAAAACATATTAAATTGATCTCAGCATGTTATGAAAAAATAAAGCAATGGGCCAAGAGTTTGGAAATACTTTGTTGCTCTTAACAAACAGACATGCCCTCCTAACTGGTTGGCGCTGGAATAACATACAAAATTGGACAGTTACCGGTAATCGTTAGATAGCAGAGATGAAAGTGCAGTGGAGGTATGAGTAACTGTGGCTGAATGGCTAGCGCGCGGGGTTCGAATCCTGCCATCCGATCAACCCGGGGCAGCTACCGTGTGCATCCGGGGCATTGTGCTTCAGTTACCTCAGCACTTAATATATCCTTGTTTTATTTTACCATAGCACCCCAAACCATACCAAACCTTCCATTAGCATACTACCTTTCAAACACCGATCAACCACAATCTGCAATGGTTTGCCCATGACAACCCACTCTCGGTCGTCAAGGAAACCGGCATACGCTCCAAGATACCATCATATTTCAACTGTAATCAGATTTAATAATTATAAAATGTGAGTCTTGCCTTAACATGGATGCTTGATATTTGCCGATAACAACTGATCTAAACAATAATATTTCCTCTTTAATTTCAGTCGGTGAACAGTGAGATTGCAGCTTTTTCCTGCTACCTTGGAGCTTAATGTACTGAAAAACAATTTCGCACCAGCCATATAAAGTGTTAGACATTTGTTAGATTAATGATGAGCCTTACCTCCACCAACCCCCTCCCGCCACCTTCCAGGACTCACGGTACTAATTCAATTCCAATAGTAAAGAACCATGATATTAAAAATTCAATAACTTAAAATTGTTGAGTGCTCAATGATGAAACCTATATTTATCAGTATAGATGAGACCTAGATGCCAGCTTCTGTGTAGAGGAAAGGATATGAGCCGCCGACATTTTCTGGACCTACGTGTGATTGAAACTTGTGCTTTCAATTCCCCCCCCCCCCCCAAAGAGTCAGGTGCTAATTTCGGTATTGAGTGTTCCAAGCTCAGGACTGTTAAAGGACTGAAATTCCATCAAGAAAACAATGTCTCCATTTGTTTCAGTTACAACTAGAATAAGCTCTCAAAAGATTGTTTTTCCTACAAAATAATTTTTATTATCAACCAATCCTGGCCACCCGAACCCGTATATACTCTGTTTTGTGTTCACCCATTTCCAGGATGGTTCCAATTTTTCCATACATTTTAGTACCGTGTGTCCTCCATATAACCACTGGTTATATTGTTGTATTGTTAGTAGGCAGTGAACCGAAGAAATTTGTTAAATAACTCACGGATGCTATAACAGGCCTCGAGTACTTTAAATAAAGATTGATAAGCGCAGACTTATTAACCTAACTTTATAAACGTCGTTTTTATGAAGGCAGACTACTATGTACTTTCGATTTCCTATATTAAGACGTTCAAATGCTTCCTCATACATCACTAGACGATTGATTGGTTCTCATGACGTTTGATGAATTGTCTACTTTTTGTTTCTCAACATATATTTCAGTCCATGAATTTTGTTACTTTATTTATGATATCGTCAATTTTGCATTCTTTTCAAGAAACTTTCTATAAATTCTAAGAAGTTTGTTCCTATATGCCATTGCTTGCAGATTGATGAATTAGAATTTCTTTGACAAGCAATCCATGTCTACTGAAATAGTACATAAGCCAATGAACGGCTAGTTTTCTTCTGGTTAAATATACGACAATCACCGAGTCATCAACTTCGAGAACTTTATAACAGATGTAAAGACCTCATTAATCAGTAATTAGACGTCAGTATTATATTATCTAGTACATATGGAAAAGGCCATTTATCTAACACTTAGTACGCGTGTAAGCGTAACTGGGCTTGCAATATTGTTATGGAATGACACAACCTACCACGGTAATCCTATTGGCACTGGTAAGTCTCTTCGTTCAGTCTTTGTCTCCGCCAAAACAAAACAAACCGCATAGCATTTTTTATTTCATGTTACAAGAATAACTTAATAAAATCAGAACAACATGAAGTTCCATTCTGGTGAATAACAATGAAATTGCACTATGTTCGTGTTCTAATCTGCATTGATATTTTTCCACATATGTTAAAGGTCACTTGGATATAGCTGATATATCTCGCTGACATATTGTAGCATTATACATTGTGATGTGCATGTATGTGTACGTAACAGACTACGACACATCCGAAAAATAGAAAATATCCTGAACAGAACTAGATCATACAAAATATTAGCTGTTAATTCTGATAAACGAACTAAGACTAAATTCAATTGTATGTATGTATGTATGTATGTATGTATTTGGGATCGAGGTGCTCTTTTCTTTTGTTCTATCTTAATGGTCTGGTTTCATTGTCTTATTTTTCCCCATGTGTTCGAAAATTTTATTGTGACCTTTGCTCAAGGTCAAGTAAGTTTTGTCCCCTTGTGTTGTACAAATGCGTCTGCATTGTTGTTTTGTGTTCTTCCTGTTTTTATCAAGGTACAGGCATTTCAAGGTCAAATTCATTGGGGTTTCTTGTTCATGTTTCCTTTCTTTGAAAAAAAACTTTTGGAAAATATTTTCAAATGGTTTTAAAAACATGAATAAGGTGTCTGAGCGGTTGCATTATTGCTCTCTCTCTCTCTCTCTCTCTCTCTCTCTCTCTCTCAGTCTGGCTGTCTCTCTCATGATGAGGAAATGTGAGTTAAGTGCCTTTCCAAAAGACACACAAAAGCAACCGACCAGGGTTAGTCTGTTCGAGTACTGAATACATTGCCCTTGGATTCTTAAGTTCTAGCAAATGAGTTGCCGTGGCTCCCAATGTTCATGGTGGGTCTAGTGCAAATTGCTGAATCATGAACTAATAGTTATTAGCATGGTTTTTGAAAATACTTTTCCATGGAACCAACTGAATTACCGTGGCTCCCCATTCATATATCCATGCGATAACAGATAGATGAGAAACCTTTTGTACCTTAACTGCCATTATAATCTGTGTTACTTAAAATAGTGTTCATATATTTGAGAGAGAGAGAGAGAGAGAGAGAGAGAGAAAGGGAGGGAGGGAGGGAGAGAGAGAGTTAGTTGTTTTGTCATCAGTTCAAGCCTCGGAGATCTTTATGACATGTAAAGGGTCTGGTACGTGAGCACTGTGTCATTGTTTCCACCAGTAGGAACGTTTTGTCGATCTCCATAAGTAGATATTGTTATCCACAACCTTATTTCATTATCCAATATTCCTTGCCTGCCATGGTTCAAATGTAGTTAAATTTAGCAGTAATAATAGGAACATTTATTTTCTAACTAAATATGTGTTCCTCGATGACCTTGAAATCACTCCTGAGAACGATTCTTTCAGGGTGTAACCTACAGATAAATGACCCATAAAACAATGCTGTCAAGGGCACTGAAGGGAGGAGATGTTTTGACGTTCACATCACATAAGTCAATAATACATGCAAGTTAAAAATGATATTAAATCAGATACTCAGTTCAGGGATTACACATTTGACCTGTCCCGAGTAAACATGTACCGGCTGCTAGTTCACTTTTCGTGGAAAGAGAACGGTCCAACATTATGTTGATTGATATTAATTTACATGAGCAATCATACTTGAAAGAACGTAGCGCCATTTATGAGCACGTAATTTACATGTTTTAAAGAAAACAAACTTTGTATAATAGTTCAAGAACACATTACACTTTATTATTGAGAATAGATTCTCATAGCTGGTCTAGCACAAACGATAGAACTTTATTTGTTGATAGGTCGGAAGAGTTAAAGAACTACAAATTGCTATCTATAGCTTAATCATATCAGATGATATTATCTCGCACAAGTTCTCGTAAAGTCTCATAAAAAACAATAACCATTTCTGTTGACGTAGTTCCCATACTTTAAATACAATAGAAAAGTTGTATAACGTGCAATATCATGCTGTGCGACTTTTACTTGCATATGTCTCTGTGGATGAACAACCATATAATTTATTTACGTATCAGTAGGCTGCACATTCAAAAAAGGAAATAAAAGTGCATACTAAAATGATCGATCAAAATGGAAGTAATATATTAAGATGTGTCGTCGTAGATTGTCAAAATATAAATGCAAAATAGCAATTTTTGACTTTTCAATCGGTTTAGAATGTGGTGACGCATACTGAAATAATTCATCAATCATCATGATGACATAAACGTTTGTGCACAAGATTAATTTTTTGCATTCTCGTAAAGACCTTTCTCAAGTCTCGTTGTACGAGAACGTAATATGAAATGATAAGTTTTGCCCTTGACACAAACTTACGCAGTTTTAAAAATAAATATTGGTGTTAAGGCATTAATGTTAAAGAAAATAAAAGCCATTTAAAGGTATTAATTAGGTGCCCTTTTGTCCTTAAGTATCTTGTATCATTTATCAGAATGTAGATATACTGCAAATTAATTCGACTGAACGTCTTGAATAAGTTGGCCGTTTTCGTGGATGCAGGCTTAAAGGTTAAGGATTCACAATATATTTGAGAAACCGTTCGTGACGCTTCTGTTTATTTTGTCATTCAATAGGTTAGTACCTAGCGTGTGCACTATTTATTTTTTTCTACTCCAACAACAGAACTGACTATTTTAGATTACCCTAGCACGAGCGCTAGCTATTTTACACTACACTATCAAGAGCACTAGCTATTTTATACTACACTATCAAGAGCACTAGCTATTTTACACTACACTATCAAGAGCACTAGCTATTTTACACTACACTATCAAGAGTACTAGTTATTTTACACTACACTATCAAGAGCACTAGCTATTTTACACTACACTATCAACAGCACTAGCTATTTTACACTACACTATCAAGAGCACTAGCTATTTTACACCACAATATCAAGAGCACTAGCTATTTTACACTACACTATCAAGAACACTAGTTATTTTACACTACACTATCAAGAGCACTAGTTATTTTACACTACACTATCAAGAGCACTAGCTATTTTATACTAGCACAAGATTTCTTCTTGATTAGCACATTTAAATCATTCATCGTATCATTGCTTGACGTAATTAGAAATGTGATCTTATATATAGCCAGTGACACTATGACTTATGAATCTGAAGATACATTATTATCAAGGTCACAGTGTCCTTCAAAAGCATATGCCATTTTATATGATTAATAGAACAAAATATATTTTCATGTTTACTGCGTAAAATAAATGTCAAAACAACTTAATGACAATGAGAATTGTTTGCCTGTCATAAAACGCTATGCATACTGCGTTATTAATGACCACAGACAGAGGCTGGTACGTCCCGAATAGGATACCAGTGAACTATTAAAAGTCAATCATGGATACAATGTTCATTGACGCTGATGTTGAAAAATAAAATCACCCATAGAACCTGCAGTTTGCTTCAGAGTTAATTTTATTGTACAAATTAGTTGATATTTAAGATAACTAATTGCGACAACAGAAGAATGATCCATAAAAATTCAGGTCACATTAAGTGGTGATATTAAAGGTATGGGTTTGTGCTGTTTATTAGCAGTAACCAGAAGAACTAGCGATATGAACCGTGGTATGCAGACGCATTATGCTACGGCAGATCGGGATCTTTGTTGTTTGCAGTTTGCCTAATCTTATAGGAGGGTGAATACGGTAAATTTTGATCACAACAGTATACTGGCATGTGCAACATTTATAACCTATGTCACTTTTTTTATTACTCCAGACATGTAAGGTGCCAAGGCTGTCTACTAATCAGGTTGTAAATTGTACACATCAGTTCTTCAGATTTACATCTACTATTGCATGGGGTCGAAACGTTGTTGTTGTAGTAGGGTCTAACGCCATTTTTCAGCACACGATAGGCTATACATGACGACGAGTATTAATGGTGGAGGAAGAACCTTGGGAAAACCCCGGAAAGAACCACAGACCCACCAGAAGCAACTGGCAAGCTTTCTCACATACCAACATAAGCTGAATCCAAGACTCGAACCCACGCAGACAGAGGTGAGATGGCAGTGATCCGTAACGGAGAGCGCTTTAGACCACTCGGCCACTCGGGGCCCCGGGTCGAAAAGTACAACTACAATAAAGAAAAGGAAGGCAATACATTATGAATAAAGACGAACAACATTGAGTTATTGTTCTCTAACGAAAATATGTCGGCTGGGTAAGGGTAATGGATAGGACAAGTTTTGAAAAAAATGTATTCGTTAGTGGGGAACGATTCTACTCAATATAACCCCATTTCTCGTATAATTTTGAAACTAAGTGTCTTTCTTAGCGATATAGAATTCAGAAAGATAATACATTTAACTACTTAGCATCTAGCCATTACCTGCTTGAAAGTAATCAGTGGTTCCTTTTGAGAGGAGCGGAGGATTTAAGAATTATAAAAGTATTCTAAGGGAAAAGACCACTCCGAACGAGTGACTCGTAAAAGAAAGAGGAATTGGACTAGGAAAGAAATAGGAAGCTTCAACAGGAAGCTCCCAGGGTTCACGCAGAGACTGCACTAAACTTAAGGAGTGAAGGATAAGTACGAGAATAGTACAAGGAGTAGAGGAATAGAAGGAGTAGAGGAATACAAGGAGTAGAGGAATAGAAGGGGTAGAGGAATGCAAGGAGTAGAGGAATACAAGGAGTAGAGGAATAGAAGGAGTAGAGGAATACAAGGAGTAGAGGAATAGAAGGGGTAGAGGAATAGAAGGAGTAGAGGAATACAAGGAGTAGAGGAATAGAAAGGGTAGAGGAATAGAAGGAGTAGATGAATACAAGGAGTAGAGGAATAGAAGGGGTAGAGGAATACAAGGAGTAGAGGAATACAAGGAGTAGAGGAATACAAGGAGTAGAGGAATAGAAGGAGTAGAGGAATACAAGGAGTAGAGGAATACAAAGAGTAGAGGAATAGAAGGAGTAGAGGAATACAAAGAGTAGAGGAATAGAAGGGTAGAGGAATACAAGGAGTAGAGGAATACAAGGAGTAGAGGAATAGAAGGGTAGAGGAATACAAGGAGTAGAGGAATACAAGGAGTAGAGGAATACAAGGGGTAGAGGAATACAAGGAGTAGCAAAGGGAGGTGCAGGAGAAAAAGAATAGTAAGGAGAGGCACAGATAGAGGAAGTGTAGTATAATTTTAACATTTATATCCAGAAATTGAATAGATTATTTGTGATTAATACTGATTAAAATGTAATACATTTCAATTTGAGTTGTTCATGTATTTAGGCTGTCGGCATTACTGACTGAGGGTTCGTGAGCCATTCAGAATTTAAGTGTCCACCTTTCTATCATAATAGTCCTAATACTGTAGAAGGGTTGTGACATACATGCAGACATACCTACCTACCTACCTACCTACACACACATGCACACATATACATACATACATACATACATACATACATACATACATACATACATACATACATACATATAGTATTTAGTAACAAAGAATAAACAATGTTTGCTTCTGATCGTTTTGATATGTCACAAAGAATGAGATAACAATTTAATCTGTAATCCAGAATTTTGCATTACATATTCAGAAAGTAGTGACTATAATTCATTAATATGACTAGGTTCCAACAACAAAATTGTAATAAACCAAGGGATCTCTTTATCGAAGGAATCCAACTATTGCTTGAATTCTGCTAGAGGTCACTTGTTGTCCGCCTTATTTCCAAGGACCTCTTCACAACTGTCGTTGTCAACTGGAAGTTCCAATAACTCACCAAGACTATAACCAGTTTTTCTCTAATCACTGAATGACTACAAATATCACAACTATACATTTGCATCACAATTCCATAATTACATGCCAACCTCACAACTGCGTGGTTTCTCTGTGGCAGATTCTCGTAACGTAACAATTTATATTGTCACTGTTTATAGTACTGGAGCTACGTTACGAGAATGCTACTCAATTATCAAATACAGAGAACCTATTTTCATATTCCATCCCTGGGTCATACGGACCATTATTTTAAGCTTCATTTAGCATGTATCCCTCCACCACATTTACCTTCACAGTAACAATAAAAGGCGTCTCCAGATAATGGAACAATCCCTTGTCAATTATTTCATTGTACAAAATATCAGTCCCTATCACAAATAACTCATATGGAGATGCACAATCAATGAACACAGTTACATTTTAATAGGAACTACTTGGGTCCAAACACCAATTAAGCGGCTCTGACTTAACTCACTATAAAACTAAACCATGCCATAATGAAATCTCACAACAGTGCACGCTGTGACGTTTGCCCCTATATATTGGCTAATTACTCGGGCTGAAGAATATTTCCTCATCACAGACTTCCCATAATCAAACAACTAATCACTAAAATCCAATAAATCTAGAAAATGGAGACGTAAATATAAACGACGTATACCCTAGATTTATTACAAAACATTAAATAATATCTTATTCTTCTTTACAAAACCTACAAAGTTTGTTTCGAATGACACCTATCTTATTTAAACGGACTTTACCAGATAATATTCTGTGAAGTATTTTACAGTAGAACCATTAGTTTGGGGCGGGTGGGTCTGAAAGTGCTTTTGAATACAGTTTGGTGAATCAGCTTCCATATCGCTGGGTTAAATGAAAATCCAGCCATTCCCATTTTTGTCGTGACGTAGGTATTATAATAATATTATTAAGAGTGTTATACCTGTCTTTACACACCTGTGTGCTTTCTAATAATATCCAAATATGTGTTGGAATACACGGGTTAAGTATCTAAATTTGGAACAAGCTGGTTATTTTGGATCTGATTAACCTTCAATACTATTGAACAGAGCCAGTTAAATTATTGATTTCCATTTTCAAAATTAAATTTTGTTTTGAAAATATATTAAAGTCAACACCACCGCATAAAAACTTCACTCCGCTATTATAATAAGATTTATGAAATACCGTTTTATCTACAATATTAATATTTTCATTTTCTCAAATAGGTAGGTTCAGCATTTTTTCAAAGAATTAAATTTTGGTTTTTTTCTTAAACTTAAGGCAATAACAAATATGCTCTCCAAAAGGATTTTATGTATTATCTTTTTAGGTTTTTTCGCGTATTTCATCCTCAAATCAGCAATGTATTTATCTGCCCCAAACAACTTTTAATAAATTATGATCTCAAAATTGTTTGATTTAATTATACTTCTAAAACAGGAGCATACCAGTGTTGAATGAATTTTTTTTTTTAAATTCACCATATTAAGTTAGCTATTTTCATAATTTATACACTTTTATCCATTTTTATCTTTTCATTTCTTTCCTTCCCAAATAATTTTTTTTCAGAAAACTATTTAATAGAATGTTTTAAAATAGTATCAGGTGGGTTGGGTAAAGTCAATCGCAAATGATTAAGTTTGGAAATAGTCAGCATTTTGTTTCTGTCATTTTTTAATACGAGTACATCTTGTTTTTGACTACTGAGCTGGAAGTGAATGCATTTTGTCGGTGTATTTTTTTAAAATAATTAATATGTATCATTTATCTATGTTCACCGAAGACTATTTACCTTAAAGTCTAAACTGGGAATCCCCACACAATAATTTACGACGACAGTGATGATATTCATCTTTACTAAAATATTATTTGTTTATTCTTATTACTTATTACTAACATGATTTACTTTCAGACCTGATATCGAAGCAAAGTATTCTAATAGATTCAGATCGGAAGAGAAGGAATTATGGGAACTGTCAAGGACAGGTGTTGTCATCTGTAAACTGTGTGACTTTATGTTATTTATTATTAACTACCATTCTTTTAATATCTCTATTACCTTTAATCAAAATTGACAATATTTATGAAAGTGTATAAACAGGTATGGTTCAATAGGATCTCTTTGTCTATATCTCCTTTTTATTGCAAAGTAATCTGGTATAAAACCGTTCTGTATAAATGCTGAATATATATTCGTTATGAATATCTTAATCCGCTTTTTTTGTGTTGTTGCATATGTTTTTTAATTAAAATACTTTGTAACTTTTGGTAATATCCATGTTAATGAATCAAATGATTTTTCAAAATCAATGAAACTTAATTGACCAAGAATATGTCTTTGTTCAGAATAGTGTTTCAGTCACATATTAGTATGATGTACATTTAATACTTGCGACTCTGATATTATTGTGTTTAACACATTTATTACCCTTTTAGCTTTACCCCCTGATACTAGTATAGAGACTATATTTAAATGAATAATAATAGGTCACCATATTTAAGAATTTATATTATGACCAAGAAAGGAGTTTAATAAAGTAGGAAAGACCAAGACTGTTAACTTTTCTAAAGTTACTTGTTTGTAGTATTGTTTACTATGTTTTTGCAAATTTACAACAATGGCTTTTTGTTGCTGTTGTCATTCTTTATTAAGGACAGAGTTAATGAGCATCATACATCTTGCCAACATTGACGACTACATAAGGATATAGCACACATCTTAATATCTCCTCTACATTAAGCATGAGGTATCCGTACAATTAGGTATCTCTGTAGAATCTGAACAATATACAATTTACCAGCATACAATGACAAGCTTAAGAGTTCTTGGCATTGGTGTAGAGTGAAATCGGAAACTGGTGAAGTGGTTGGGGTCAAGAGAAACTGAACACACTGACACTTGCATTACAATTAGAAGATCTCAAATTTAACTACTTGTCGCGAATACGTGTTTATCTACGTGTTATCTACATATTTGGAGCCGCAGCCCTTGAAAAGAGGTCAATATAGCTACCCTTACTCCCATTTGTTGCCGTCCTAGCTAATCATGGTTCGTGCAGCGGAAGGAAAATAGCGTATGAACAGAAGTCAATTGTTGAATGACGTCAAAGCATCTCAAATAGTCAACAACTCAAGTATTGCATAAACAATGTATACATTTCATGAGCGTAAGTGACCGTGCATTGAGAAACGTTGTTGCGCTCGGATGCCCTGGAGTAATCCTATCATCAATAATGTATTGATTAGCCTGTTGTTGAAATTGAATCACAAAATCAGTTATAAATTAAATTTGTCAGTTATAAATTAAAAGCAAAACCCGATAGGCTTATAATGAATGCATGTAGTAAGGAGTTTCTACTGACTTGTTTCTTACCATTTGCTGACGATTCTACTTACATATTTCTTACTATTGGCTGACGATTCTACTGACACGTTTCTTACCATTGGCTGACGATTCTACAGACACGTTTCTTACTATTAGCTGACGATTTCGTTTTATTATTAGAAAACAATGAGGGTTTACTCAATACAATATCGTCAGATAAAGCACTGGAGGCTATGAATATACGTATTTGTAATTTGAAGAATTTTTGTTATACTTAAATTATAATGAATGTCTGAAACTATATGATATAAATTGTGTCCTCTTTTTGAATTATGCAACTGTTCTATAGGGTTTTCACCAGGCCGACGACGTTGAACGTGTACCACGAAGGTTTTTAAAATTTTTTTAAATGTAAAAATATAATTCTGACCTCACGGTATGAGTTGAACATAGAAGAATCCTACTTAAATAATTACGGTTTGTTTAAATTATTTACGTATTGGTTTAAACTTGTTGATTTCTATTCTTTCTGTAACTAAGTTTATGCCCATAGATTCGTTGCACTATAAGTATACGTGAGCTGTGACAAAAGTTAGGGTGTTTTCTCATAATATGAGAAATAAACACAGAGCTAATGAAAGAAATTATCATTTGAATTGGAACATATTGATTGCTATGTGATAACCATGTTATTGAATATCAAAATCGTTTCCTTTTTATGCTTCCAGTATATACGAACTTAATAAAAGACAATATAATTGAAAAGTACTTCTGGAATAACGACCCATGTATAACTGCGATCCATTGTTAGCTTCTAATAATAACAAAACAATATGTTCCTTACCTAATCTGTGTATGAAGAGCTTAAAATTAGAGATACGTTATGATCTCTGCAGTAATTTGTTTTTTAAAGATTGGTTAAATGTTAACATCCTCTCCTTTCCAACTCTTTTCAGAGGTTCTGTCTAATGTCGTGCGTAGAGCTTTTGATAAAAAGGCAATATTTGTAGTTTGTTCATATGTATAAGAATAAGCAACTTTATCGTAATTAATTGCCTTGAATTTGGATGAAATTCTCAAATTTATCCAGTAGTAATTCCAACTGAAATTTAAACAATGAAACTGCACAATCATTCCTGCACTCGAACACACACCACTTTTGCCACAGAAAGCATATGCCAGGCTTTACAAGCCACTCGTCAGAAATTATTTCATTTTGCTTCGACAATATGTTCTACCAGCTGTTATTAAAGGTCAGGGTCATATGACGAACAAGGCATCTCACTAAAAATGGAAAAGATTTTGCTTTTGAAAGATTGAAACGCGTAGAAAGCAAGACCAATGATTGATATAACAACACGTGTCGTACGAAAGCGTAATGTTAAAAAAGGAATAGCTTGATTTAGAAAGCATCAACCTTTTTTAAATTAAAAACCAACGATCATAACAAGCTTCTAAGATCACTGTCATCACTCGCTCTGACGCTCTGCCCTGTATTCCTATATAAAGAATCGACGATTTCAGACATTCTTTACTTTGTGAGTAATGAGGTAAACTTTACACATCGATAAAAACCAAATCAAGATCATTTATTTCTATATTAAAACAACGTTGTTGCTGTAACAACAAAACATATTTAACCCTAATCATGAAAGGCAGAAAACTGTGAATTGGTAGAATGTTTTGTTGTGACAACAATTATAGCGGTTATTGCAGTACAATATAAATAAAACATAATGCAACAGTATCAGCAACGTATTGTTAGTGGTAATAGCACACGTATTATTATTTTGACTATATTTTCAATGTGTACAGTCCAAGTAAAATACCGGTAATTCTGAATAGACGGTTATGCGAATTAATATGGTTGTGGCGATTGCAGCCAAAAAGACAGTTTGGGAGTTTCTGACTTTGATAATTTCGGAAACAATATTACTGATTATACAGTATTCAATGTCATAAGCCACTGTTCTGACCTGTCAGTTCTCAAATCAAGACTATCGCCTGTTCAATAACAGCTACATAAATAGATGATGAGTAAAATGAGGGGTCATCATCGGAAAGACGTATAATGGACTTTATATATTCAGCATTATAATTTACGTAAACTCAGAACACTAATGGAACTAATACGTAACCTAAGTGTACCAACGCGTTAATATTTTAACACTGGATAATGATGATGATGAGGAGGAGGACGACGATGATGAATATATCTTATAATAACCTTTATGCCTATGATCTAAAAGATATTTTTTTAATCAGTTAGGCAGATCATCATTTATTCCATGTTCACTAAGTTTAATAATGCGTTCCCCATGCCACACTCTATCGAATACATTAGAAAGGTCTCTAGACATAAAATACTGTTAATCTCAATCCGCTGAAGCTCTGTAGAATTAGGCGACAACAAGCCAGATTCATACTTGTAGAAAAGGTTGTTTGTATGAAAGAACCTGAAAACATATTCAAATGTTCAATTCTTTCAAACAAATTTCCAAAGTAACTTATAAGCGAAATAGAGCTACAGTTTGATTCAGACGTTTTTGAAGACTTGTTCAACATACGCTACTTGACATGAATAGGAAAAGATTTTAATCCGCTAGAGACCTATTGAACAAGTAACATAAGTCACTTTGTACGGATTGAGAGACAGGCTGCATCAGATGATGGCGTCTAGACGGCTCGCATTGTTAATATCTTAAGTTTGATAGCGTACATGATGATCTTTTCAATTACCACATTAAATGGTAAATTGTTATTAGTCCGAGGATTGAGTTCCTGAAGCCTCTGGTTTTCAATCGCCAATATTGTTACAAAATTGAAATTTAAAACAATTATATTTTTCAATATCTTCATATGCAAATAAATCATATTGACCAGCATATGAGGATTACATAGGCATTAAATGGTAAGTAGATTTCAATTCTGTCATGAAATATCCAGCAATATTCTAGTAATTTCCTTGGATTGTTTGTACTGTATCTTAATTAGTATAAACATTATTTCTGGAATTCTGTTTTTGTCGAGTGACTGATTTAAATTTATTTATTTATAATTTAGTTCTGAAATGAACCAGAATATTCATTTGAACCAGAAATGGAATATTTCCTACGTAAATAATTGTTGTTTTTTCTTTAATTCTTTTTTTGGTGGAGGGGGTGTCAGAAAGTCGAAAGTTTAAGATCTGAATTATTATTATTTCGATCCTATGGCCCAGTCCCATCATCCCCTCCCTCGTACATATTGTGCAACAACCTTAAGTTGGACCTTGGTGTTATGTATAGGTAATTTAATTATTAGCTTGTTAGTTTAATTTTTTATATTGTATTACATGTTATTGTAATGTAATATTGTTTAATGGATTTGACATTATCCAGAAATTCAGTTCAGTTCTGTTGAATTTTTTTAATTCTTTTATTTTCATTGATAAACACCTACTAATAGAAATATTGTATATAGTTTCTGACCTTGACTCGGAACTAGTGACAGTTTTGGTAAACAACTTTTCTTTAATTTTTTAAAATTCTTTATCAGAGTAAGAATTATTACGTTAAGTCAAGACGATACATGGACGACGAGATAATTATCATGTGACAAACTTCCATTCCTTCTGGAAAGATGAACTCTTGACCCCATCCGGGCATCTGTTATGAGTTTTACTTAGTTTTATCATACATGTTACGATAATAATTTAGTTAGTCGTGCCTTAACACTTGAAGTCAAGTTGTTGTTTTTTTTGTGACCAGTTAGGGCTAATTATTTTATTTTCTTCAAATAATTTTGAATTCACGTGAATCTTTTCCCTGGAAATACATATGTGATCCTACAAAATTCTTGGACACAGATATTCACTGTAATTTATACGGAATTCAAACTGGGATAATATTTTCGGTGATTCAACAAGAAACTGTTGACATAGCAGCACTTCGCAGGTTACAACAGACGTCATCATCTTCCATCTTGGATTTCATTGGGATTCGACTTATATTTTTAATTCTTATATTCTTGGATTATTTTTGGATTTGATTCTTTTTCTTATTTTTAACTTGATATTCTAGGGAAATAAATTATTTGTTAAATTTTACAAAGCTTGTTGTCTTCACTTTTTCTGTTACTTTTTGTAAGAGTCTAGACTCGTAACACTTGGTCATTGCGGGAACGGTGATGGTAGCAAACTTGAATTATCTATTCCTATATCCATACCCGTAGAATATGGTGGTGTTTTTCAGAAGCACTCTATTGAAAATTGTTTACCATTACATTGTTAGCATCCCTTTTAGCGTCACAGGAAAAGAGACAAAATGACCCTTACAATCAATATTACAATTAATATAGCTGGGCTAAGCTTTTGCAATCGCTGCTTGTAAAGTTTGTGGTATTTACAACGCTGCAGCTTTTAATACTGGATGCTCTTCATAACAACATTCAGGACTGATAATGCATTCAGAAATTTTTTGCCTTTATAGCTTTGATTATCACCCTGCCTTTCATTGCTTTATGCAATTGCTTTATGCAATGAAACGTTGTGGATTTTGTAGATGTCATTGTAGCACAAAATGGAGTGAACTTTGCAGATGTAACTGTGACACAGAGCCATTTTTAGCTGCTATATGTGATTTGGTGCCTAATTAAGTCACAGCAGGTGTAAGGATACTGTACTTCAATCGATCTGGTGGTGACATGGTTGATTCTTAATGAGGTTTCGTCTGGTAGCTGTATCAGTCGAAATGATGAAGAGGAGTTTCTATTAAAAATATGCCAAGGTTGAACTGTTGCAGATACAGTGTTTGTACTTGCTGAAATATTTGTCATAAATTAAAACTTTCAGAGATAGGTTGTTAAGGAAAGCGGAAAGAAACTGCAATTTTCCCGACTCTTTAGGGGAGTGTGTTAACTTTGGCCTTTAAATAAACCTATAATCCTGATTGGATAAAAATAAATCGGGGGTGGATTTCTCGTGTTAAATATTGTGTTTTATAAATGTATTACCCCGTAAAATTCATTCGTCTGTCTAAGACGGTTCTGTTAAAGGGAAAACGAGAGCAATATACAGTGTCTTAATTTCATGCAATGTTTCCTTGTTGCGAGTCTTAAGATAATTGTTTGAATTTGTCTTGGATGTTATATGACTCGTGTATTCAAAGAAATTCTTACATTATTTTCTTGATAGGAGACCTAGGATAATTGTTGGAATGTATTTGTTTATATTGCATACGAATCATGTATGTAGGAAATGATTATTATTAGGTCTGTATGATATGTATGCCACTGAATTGTTAGTTAGCAAATAATGTAGTTAAGACAAGAAAAACAATTTTTTAAAATTCATTTGTTTGACTAAGATATGAATTCTCTTAACCTCTGATTCGGATGAATTAGCACTGGAGCAATAACAGGGGCATAGGGGTTTTATTGTCGATCGTATCTGTACTTACGTGGAACATTAGTCAAGGTAGCGATTAATAGTTCACACGGCAGGAACCTATTTGTAAACTGTATGAGGCGAGAGCAAACTATGATTTCGATTAATATTAGGGGAATACGTTACGTTTGTATACTATTTAATGAATTGGTGTATAAACAAAATTATGGCATGCAAATGTTGTGTCCTGAAATCATGTTAGCAGTATGGCTAAACTCTGAAAGGGACGAGAGATATAATGTTAGTTCATTCCAGGGAGTTATTAAAACAGGACTCTAATTTGCATTACCTTATTTTAAGGGAAATAGCTTCCACGTTAGAACGTTGGATAGAAAGAGTCTAAATTGAATAGAAATTAATCCTTGTGGATCAAACAATTCACGCCCGAACGAAGAGTGAAGACCAGAAGGAATATAGTGTTGCTGTACAAGTCTACTCCAACCGACAAGGTACGTTAAATCTGGAATTACCAGCAACCAGAACAGGTTTTGCAAACATGCTGGGCTATTCAGTTCGCAACGCTCGCTCCATTTTATGATGAAATTTGTCACATCTTTGTAAAACGGAACTGCTAATTTCATTTTTATAACTTTTGGTAATGTTTTTCTAGTAGAAGTGTATCTTCAAGTGCCTTGAACAAGTTTATTTTGTTTATCTATATAATTAAATAGTTGTATTCTATATACGGGTGCTCGTGTTCTTCTAGTATATATCTTTGCTCTGATTTCCATTGATTCCATCCATTAATTTCATAGTGTTATTATTCGCTTGAACCGAGACATCGATAACCACCAAGACCACCCCACAGCATGCAATATGAGCCAAATATAGGCAAATAATTGTGTTATGAGTGAGCATCGATATCGAAATGCAGTTTGTATGCACTGCAATCCTTTTTTATACTAAATTATTAAAGAGAATGACAATTCATTATTTGCTTTAAAATTAAAAAGCTTACTTCAGAACATATTATTGAAATATTGATCTGTGAGTGTTTTTGTTTCGTATTTCTTGGTTTTTTTGTTTCTCTCTTAAACTTCCATATTGTTCTTTTCTTTTGAATACACCTGGAACTGAATAAACGCGTCATATGCCACTCTATATCAGTATGGGCATAGTTACGTCCTTTTTCTTTTACATAAGCTTTGTGGGTCATCGAACGGAAATAAAAGGACATACACGGAGAAAAAACACTGCAATTACATGTCCCTATTTATATTAGCCGAAGCAGAGGATACAAATTCTTAGACTGTATAGTGGTTATAGATTCTATTTTTCAAACATCTGGAATCGGATCAAACACCTTTTGCAAGGTCATCGTATGACAGCATTTGTAGGATTTCATAAGTGCTCATGGCTTTCGTGAATAAAGACACATTTCAGAGAAATTTTCATTCTTTACAATATTTATTTGTGTGCAGAAGGTAGTTTATGACGTAATCTGACTTTTTTTAAAGTGAGATCTTGAAGGCTCTTTTTCGACAAGGCACATGCACACGACAAGGCACGTGCACACGAAAAGGCACATGCACATGGTAAAGCAAGAAGTAATCTTTCCCCAGCGAATGAGTAAATGAGGAATCGGGATGTAAAATAGATTCCACAAAACCAATATGCAAACAATAACTTCAACCAGAATAGAAAATGATAGAGGTGAGTGGGATACAAGCGAAATTAAATTAGCGTCTTCAACATCCCTTTACACATATATCAAAATGTACGAACGGACACATTTGTATCTAGTGGCACAAGGAATATCGTGCATGAAATCTGGATCGATAATGCTTTTCGTGTTTCGAATTCTTCATTTCCTAATCAATCACTTTGATAATCATGATATTGATACCAGTTCCATAAAACAGTCATATAAATTATACTACTGCTACTACTACATCTACTGCATCTAATTATGTTGGAGGAATATACAGTGCTGCCTTAGTTGGAAATACATAGTAGAAATTTCTAGTAAATTCGATTGGTATTGGGTGTGCCATATCATTAACATCGACACCAATTTTCAGAAAGACCAAGATCTGACAGTTTACATTTTATCATTAATGCTAGTAAGCACCAATTAAAGCTAACTTTTGCGGTATAGTTCTTTTACAAAAACTGGAACATAAATACTTTCAAGACATTTCGATGGACAAGATGACAGTTACAGTTTATATCATATCTACACTGGAATAGGATACTGAATTGTGTTTAAATGAAATTTAAATCAAATATTGCTCACCAGATTTTTCTATATGACACGAGTTTTTCTATTATGTGAAAGATGAAGAAAGATTTTATTATGTACAGACCATTATCTTTCATTATTATCACACAGATCCTATCGGTTTGATTTCGACAAAGAAGACATAAAATCGTGCTTTATATGTGTTCTTTTGAAATCAGTGAACATAAAATATTCGTCCGTGAAGAAGAGGGTGCAATAAAATATTGATGTAAATCAGGTTGACCCATATTTTGATTCTATATAGCGATCATGACTAAACCTTCTCTAATTATTGAAAATAAGACCAAATGTTGGTGATAATTAATCGATTCTATCGTCGTCTGGAGGAAACTCCTTGTTCACCTTTAAATTGACGTCATCAAAGAACTCTATTGCTGCCAATATAGGCTGGGGTCTAGTAATGTTTTCATAGCTATTTAGTCACAAACTTGAATAATTGTTCTGCTTTTATAGATTTAAATATGTGTAATGCTGCAATATAAATGGCTGAAATACGAGAACTGACTGTGTGCGTGTCTCTTTATTGACGCAAGTTGATAATAAAAATTTAGTTGACTGTCTTATTGCGTTATTTAATACGAACGTTGGATAGGTTATGAATTAGCATCGTTGTTATTCATCCAACTTTTATGACTGTAACATATCTTGAATCAAAGTTTATATTTTAAGTGATATACCGTATCCAAAAGAATGTGACAGCTTTCAACCAAAGAGATACAAAACCAAAGTCCGAAGTCTAAACAATGAAGTCCGAAGATTGATATTCGACGCTGCCTACAAGTCTAAGGATGATAACTGAAGGCTTTACGCCTACAATGCGACGTTTAAACTTCCAAGTGTGAAACTTGAAGTCCACAATACAAAGTTTAAACTTCCAAGTGTGAAACCTGAAGTCTACAATACAAAGTTTAAACTTCCAAGTGTGAAGCTTGAAGTCTACAAAACAAAGTTTAACTTCCAAGTGTGAAACTTGAGGTCTACAATGCAAACTTTAAACTTCCAAGTGTGAAACTTGAAATCTACAATACAAAGTTTAAACTTCCAAGTGTGAAGCTTCAGGTCAACAATACAAAGTTTAAACTTCTAAGTGTGAAACTTGAAGTCTACAATACAAAGTCTAAACTTACAAGTGTGAAGCTTGAGGTCACCAATACAAAGTCTGAAGTCCTAAGTACGCAGCTTGAAGTCTGAAACAAAAATCATTCTTTACGAAGTCTAAAGTTCTATGTTTGAAAAAGAAAGTCCTAAGTCTAAAGCCTGAAGTAAGAAGTCTTAAGTATGGAGGTACGAAGTCTTTAAAGTCCTAATTTAAAAGTCAGACGTACGACTCATGAAATATGAAGCCAGACACCATTCTAGGGCTTCCTTAAAAATAAAGCATATATAAGTGAACATTTTGGCACCAATTTCAGAGTTTGAAAATCGAATAAGTGTAAGTCATTGTAAGCCGTTTTATCTGAAAAGCACTTGAGTATAGATATATATTGCTAAATATTTTAAACGTAGCTAATTGTATGTAACAGCTTTAGTACGTGAAATAACTGATTTTCGTCTTTCACGGTCTCACATCCATTGAAGGATGGCAGAGGTTGGCACCTAACTGGAGATTCTGAAATGACTGTCCATACTCGCCGGGATAGAGATACATACTATTTCTAAATCCTTTCACATACTGATGTATGCAGTATACATATAGATTCCAAATGTTTTAACTTGCCCGCAAAAAAATATATGCTAGATAATGATACATGAAGTTCAGCTTACTTATCATTTCTGGAACATGCTCATCATTTTCGCGGAGCGATTGCGGAATGCGCACAGTTTAAACGCCAGTGTCAGTTGCTTTGTTATAAATTTATTTTATTGCGTCAACAACAATTTGCATCATGGAATGGAGCAACTAGTTCTTATAATCTAGTAATCAGGGGGTTTTATTAGTAAAAGAAGATCAATAGGTATATTAACATTACAAATTAAATCAATGCAAGAGACTTTGCCGGAGAGAGAGAGAGAGAGAGTTCATGACTTTTTAGTTAAGATCAGACTCAAATCATAATCTTTTTGTACTTCAAATACTGATAATAAAATTCGCAACACACGAGACACGAATCCAATAAATAGGACATTGGATAATTACCATAATAAAAAATATACATTGAATACGGATAGAAAAAGTTTCAAAATAAAAAGATGTTTGTACCTTGCATTTGGTTCTATGACAAGACATTGTTATAAATCTTAATCGAAGGTTTTCTGAATGCGATAGATTCGATGTGATCATTATTATATAAAAATGTATCTGTTCAGTTCAATATCACAAGAAATTTAAACTGCCAAAAATAAAAATACCAGCTATATACCAAATATTTTACCTGCCAAAATTAAAAATACCAGCTACGTATCAGAAAGTTCACCTGACAAAAATAAAAATACCAGGTATATACAAAGGAGCAATACCATAAACAAATTTGCTTAAAGTACATAAGATATATGGGTATCTGAAAGAAAGGGCTAACCTCGTACGTTATAATAATTACAGATCTTATAACTGAATCTATTTAGAAAATGAAAAGACTGCAGCTTTTCATTAGCGTCTGCTTTTAAGCTATTTTTCCAATCACCATTATTACTATTGCTCATATTATTTGATAGATATTAAGGTCTCACTGGACAGTTTATCTGGTGAATTTTCATCCGACAATGACCTATTGCAGAAAAATGAGAATAATTTTACAATGAAGATACAGATAATAACACACTAATGATTTTTGTAGAAAGCATACATGTGAGATTTTGACTGCGGCAATCAGGTTAATTCATAATGCAACTGGTGGCTTTTATACTGAACCAACACTGCCACCAACTCCTCCTTTTTACATTCATTTTTGACAGGAAAGAGCTATTTTGAATATTTTCCTGTGACAAGGCAGCTAAAGAATCAGTATGTGCCTTATGCATGAATCAAGTTCACTAGTACTATAACAAATTAGCATACTTTTCATCACCCCTCAACCATCTAGATTTTTAGATATTTACCTCTGTAGCAGACACATGTAAATACGTAAGCCAAGTCGGCTGCTCATTGCAGCCCAAGTTACGCATTTGATCTCCAATGCTTGTCTAACTGTGACAGGCAGTCACCAACAAGCCAACCCATTTCCAAGCCTAACTCAAAGTAAATCTCAACCACATTACAGATTTAGCTTCTGTGTGAATTTATAAATGCTAGGTTTGTGATAATTAGTTTCATGCCTTCTACCTTAAAAATTGGGGGGGGGGGGTCAAAATACGAAACTATCCAGTGAGACCTAACCTCAGAAAATTGTAAACGAAGTTCCGAAAAACTCATCCTTATGAAATTATTGTTATTCCAATGTGAAATTTTATCGTATTTACCTTGTGTATTCGACACGGATATACAGGAGGAGTAAAATTGATAAATGACATGGATCTCTGACTGGATTGGTTGATTGCCGAAAGTAAACTTTTGGCAAAATGAACGTTTGAAACTGAAAAAGTGGAGTCAGTGTTGTACTGGTGGAATTTTAGTCATTTTACAGCCTTCACGTTGGTAAACTCATTATAGAAATTACCACCTGTTTCTTTAGGTGCAGAACAGAAAACACTTTTCAAACACGTGTTGATCAAAATAATACTGCTGCTCATACAGTTTTCTCTCACAGAAGCTTCGATCAAGGATGGATCTCTACTGAGAAATATGTTTCATCAAGAGCATCAGAAATTTGATGATATTTAATTGTTAGTATGATGGTGTTTCCATAGGTTTACTACGGGAGCTAAATTAGTCCTTAAGCTTCACAGTACACGTAGCCAGTGTTACACCAACCTACTTTATGACGTCGCGTGCTGTCTTTAATGGCTGCCAACATTAAGAGTATCAATACGATACCTTCAAAAGGTTATTTCGTTGTAAAACAAAATAATTTCTATTCTCGAGTGGATGTTATATAAACTATGTGTCTTACATAGTGCATGTAATAAATAAAATTCAACGTGTGCATTCCCTTATAAAGTCATAAACATTTTAATGTGTTTGATAATGATGCAAAATATAAATATGATACTTTTATCTGAAAGAGCAATTGGGACAGCTCAGTTTTAAATCTGCTGTCATGGCAGTTTAACCGAGGGTAGAATTACATGTAACAAAGAAGTACTCTTATTTTCCATATTAAAAAAAAACATGTACGTCAAAACTTCCTGCAGTCTCGTTAATAGCGGTGCAAGTTTCAAGAATCTTTGCCGAACTTTTCCGGATAAATTTTGTAGAAATAGCTGTGTTATGCAGCTATCTCTGAGTTAGAGAAATATTACAAATATGTAATAGGACGGTGTTATTAAAATATAAAGTATATTTATGGTCACTTAAAGAGACATCAACAGGATTAACCAGAACAGTAATAACTTCTATATCAGAACACACACTTAGAAGCCCTAGAGTCGATGCTATCATGGTTGGTTCAGAAATTACATTCGTTAAATTAATAACAGAAAATTGACCCCAGAACGTTTTCATGTTAGCATTCGGCATGTCTTTGTTTCAATCACCCAATTTATTAATATTTTTAATATTAAAGGCCTGCTGAATATGTAATGTGTAAAGTGTCATAAATTATGACGATCATCTAGTAGTACATAAAAAGGAGGTAATTATAATGTTACTTGAATTTCAAACCACGGGGATTCTAATTACTGTATCTAAAGCTCAGGCTTCGGACTAAAACTTATTTCTTTTTAAAAATGAAAAGCATTGCATCACCACCATAATATAATATATCATCCATAACAAGTGTTTCAAATCCTTCGAAGCGGGCCCCATCTGGTCGAGTGGCCTAAGCGCTCACCTTTGCCGATGACTGCCATTCCATCTCTGTCCAAGTGGATTCGAGTCTCTGGTTTGGCAAATGTTAGCATGTCAGAAGTTTACCAGTAGCTCCCCGTAGGTCGGTGGTTCTTTCCGGGATTTTCCTTGTTTCTTCCTCCACCAGTTATACTGGCCGCCATGTATAGCGTTCGTGAAACCTCCAAAACAACAACAAATCCCTCGAGTAAAATATCATCAGAGACATTTTTATCGAGGCATGTTTTAGTAAAAGCATATACTTTAAAAACCCTTACAATTTTCCGATATTTAGTTTAGTGCATAACAAAACGGACTTGTATTAAAATCTACCACAGCCACCCATCAAAACATCAAAACTAATTAAAGAATATTACAATTTCATCATCATCATCATCATCATCATCAGTCTCCTGACCTAGTGTGGTCGTCGAAGCACTGTGTTGCTGAACATCTGACCAGTTCCCTCCACTTGTCTCGATCATGTGCCAATGCCTGTGTCTCCGCAAAACGTTTCCTGGTCCATTCTCTGATGTTGTCAGTCCACTTTTTTCTCTGTCTACCTCTCCTTCTGCCACCCTGGACGCTGCCCTGTAGGACTGTTGTGGATAGACTGTTGGCTCTAGTGACATGGCCATACCATATTGGCCTACTTTGCGCCTGGTGGTGTTACGCACTTCTTCATTTGTGATGTGGTTCATGTAAGAGATGCCAAGGATGGTTCTGTAGCATCTCATTTCAAGTGACTGGATTCTTCGTTGTAAATCTGCTGTCAGGGTCCAGGCCTCACATGAGTACAAAACGACTGAGATGATTAGAGCTCGCAATAGTCTGATTTTAGTTTTCAGACAGATATTCTTGTCTCTCCAGATGGGTCTTAGCTTTGACATAGCTGCCATTGTTTGTGCTGCTCTTGACAAAGTTTCTGCTCTTGATCCCTCTTCGGTGATTATGGAACCAAGATATTTGAACTGGCTCACTGTTTCCAGCTCATGTCCTCTGACTTTAAACTTGGCTGAGATTTGTTTGCCACTTGTGTCATCATTTTTGTCTTCTCAGCGCTTATCTCCATGTTAAATCTGGAAGATGTTTCATCCAGGTTCTTCACAAAGGTGGCAATCTCGTCTTCACTGCCTGCCAGCCCATCAATGTCGTCTGCAAAGCGGAGGTTGGTGATGTTACGCCCTCCAATGCTGACTGTACCACAGTGGTTTTCCAGGGTTTCGTTCATGATGCGCTCTAAGTAGGTGTTGAAACATGTGGGTGACAGGAGACAGCCTTGACGCACTCCCACTGTTGTCTGGAACCAGTCCCCCACAGAACCTTGGGCGATTATTGCACTGGAAGCCTTGGTGTACAGCTGCTTGATGGTATTGGTTAACTTTTGACCTATGTTATACCTCTTCATTGTGGCCCACAATGCCTCATGCCACACTCTGTCAAAGGCCTTTTTGAAATCTATGAACACATGATAGATGTCTTGTTGGTGTTGCGAGTACTTTTCACACAGAACCCTGAGATTGAATATTTGTTCTGTTGTGCTTCTTCCACTCTGGAACTCGGCCTGTTCTTCAGCGATTATTTATTCTGCTTGTGGTTTCAGTCTGTTCAAGATGATCTTCAGCATTACCTTACTAGCATGGCTGATCAAACTGATACTTCTGTAATTGTGGCAGAGCTGGAGATTGCCTTTTTGGGGGAGTGTTATAATCAGTTACTGGGTCCATCGTGTTGGCCATTCACCTGTCTGCCAGATCTTGTTGCAGATTTTTGTTAGTAGCTCTTTCACTGATTTCCCCCCCCCCCATTCTTGATAAGTTCAGCTGGGATGTTGTCTACTCCAGCTGCCTTCCCATTTTTCAGTGCTCTTATTGCTGACTCCACCTCTTCTTTGAGAATGGGGAAGTCATCATCATTTGAGGAGTTTGGAACTTCAAGCACCTCTGCGTCTCCTGTGGACTGATGGTTGTAGAGTTCTTTGCAATACTCAGTCCATCTTTCTGCAATGTCACTCGCTTCTGTGAGGCATTTTTCATTTTTGTCTTGAATGGTACTGACTCTAGGTTGTTTCTGTCGAAAAAGTGGGTAATGGTGGGCGTATCTCTCTTATAGGCTTACTCGAAAAGGAAACGGCGGGGTGGTGGATGTTATGGGCGTCACGCTATTATTCGCTGGCTCAAAAAGCTGGGTTGTGATGGGAGTACCTCTTTGATCCGCTAACGGGATAAGGGGGGGGGGAGGGTGATGTGAGAGCGTCATATTCTCAACGAGCATTGAGAACTTAAGTAATACCAACAGAATCCCCATCCCTGGTAGATGTAGAATTTCCAGAAAGTGTCCTTTAACGACCTGAGGAATCGAAATGCAGTCTGCAAAAGGATAGCTCTGCTTATTGCAGATCGAACGTGTCACGCACGAGAAACATGTACTTGTAAAACACACAATACCAATGTAGCACAATCTCTTTCAATAATTACGATTTAGAATTTTAAGAAATATATTGATGGATTATGGAAAGTTAAGTTTACAAAACTTTTTATGCTGCCTGTGTTTATGTTATAGCTCATATGTTTAGGACAGTTCCATTCTATCTTGTATGAAGCATAAAACGCTAATAAAAATGTCTGACACTTTTAGATATGAGACATTCAACCATCAGTAATGTTCTTGATTGTTTTAATATTTTTTATTAAAAAATTATTCGTTACAAATACGCAGCAAAACAGGACGACTCATTTCTTATGCATAAAGTAGAAAGGGTTCACTTTTTCATCTCAAATACCTTTCGGGCTGAGGGATATAAAATGGCCTGGATGAACTCTCCTGCAAGCCGTAAGAGATAGTAATTAATGCATTGATTTGTGCCAGACACGCAACCAAAACGGTACAGGTTCCAATCATACTACAGGATCAGTCCTGATCGGCTACCGTGGCATTACAGATTATAATCGATAACCTTTCTATCTAACGCCAACCATGATACGTTTAAAATACATCAAAATATACCATCCAAATGAACGGCCTCGGACATAATTCGCAAACATACGTAAGTCATTTTTAGATGTTGGAAAGATAAAAAGTGATAACAGTATAATTGTTTACATTTAATATGGAAAGAATAATAAGGTTAATTACATTCTACACTAATTTATTCACCGCTGTCTGTTATGGCCTTGAAGTTTGGCGCCTTATGTTTCATTGCTACTGTCAGATATGGTCTGTTTCCTTACGAGTCCTTGGCAGTGTCTTACAATCTTTACAAAAATTTCCATAACTATCAATTCAATTCATTTTTGTTGTATTGTCAAGAAGAAGAAAAATCCATAAGGAAAATATTAAAGCATGGTAACACGTAATGAGCAAGAACAAGAAATACCCAAAATGAAGAATAAAATAAACTAAAACAAAATGAACAATGTCAGAACGATATTTAAAATGCAAAAAGTATCCAACAAGGCGTAAAACAATTAAAATCAAACAGGTGTATAAAGCATATTATGTGAAACATTTCATTCCAACTTTAAGATACCAACAAAGATAATTTGTATACACAAAGAAGTATTACTTCAGAAAAGAATGTCTCTCTCTCTCTCTCTCTCACAGGGATTTTAAAGAAGGAATCACGCGATCGTACACAATAATAGAACGCCATTTTTGTAATTGAAAGGCTACAAATATCGGCCAGTACCACATACCGATATTAGCTTAGGCAAGACAAGACTCGAACCAACGCCGAGGGCTGAGATGTGTCTGATAAAGGCACGTTGATGTAAAGATTTTAATCCCGCAGTCCCTCATTTGAGTGCATGTTTACTTTTCTCTGGTACCTAATTTAAGCCATCGTGTCAGACAAAATTCCTGATGTAACTCGTTTATGGAATGACACCTGGCATTTATCTTTTCTCAAAAAGTGTTAAATTCACATTTGTACTGCTACAATAATAGCTTTTGTATTATTAAGCACAAAACTATTAATTATAAATGCATTAAATGATTAGAAAATGCAACAAACACCCTTGCCTCAAGCATATGTTACTCCGAATAAATCAAAAAAGGTACCATTCGTGTCATAATGTTGTCTTTGTTTTTGTTTTACTTTTGCTTTTGTTATTAGAACCGGCTCATACTTATTTTCTTTAAACCTCGTTTTCCTGATCATTTGGATATTTTGCGTTGTCAAAAAGTGGGAAGTCAAAACGGGGCTGCTTTTAACTATATTTTGGCAGGTACAGTTCCTTCATGGGACAAATTTAAAACATCAGCAGACGATACGACACATTAGCACGATGGTATGTAATCTTCTACTGAAGGGGACGACGATGATTATGATGACGATGACGATGATGATGACGACGACGACGATGATTATGATGTTGATGACGATGGTGATAATGGTATGAAATATGAGAACATATCCCAAATTTTAGACCCAAGCTATTTATGAAGGAAGTGGTGGTCACGGTGCCCCAGACCCAGGCTAATTCTGAAGCTAATGGGGTGGGACATGATCTGAGATGATAAGGCAGTATCACTAAGACTGGGGTCAGTAGAGTTTGATAAAGAAGAGTTAAGATAACGTTAGATACAGAAGACAGAAGTGTACTATGTTCATTGGCAGATGAATGGATGTAAACTAGAAAATAATGGAATAAGACAAATATACTTGTTAAGTTAATGACACCACGGATAATGACATAAGTGAGATATAAAACCTTCTTGATTATGATTACATATGGCAAACAAATAGAAGCCCTGATGATAAATACAACTGGCATGGAGCAATAAACTCATGGTTTAAACTTACTGACAGGATATCAAATACATAGGTTATTTTATTACAATGCAAACCAACCCCGGAAAATTGACTTTGGTATCTTTTTAGTGTGCCGATTTTTTCTTCTGAAGTCGGTCTACAAAAGGAAGTCAAGTTTGTTTCCTTTGGATTCTTTAAGGCTGAACAGTAAGTTAGTTTTCATTAGTTTCATCTAAAATATTCCCTATCCATAGTTTATAGTGTTTTATTTTTCGACAACAAGAAGCATGTACTTCGTCTTGTAGGGATAAATGTACGTCATTTCCGGTTGCGTCCTCCGTAGGTGGAAAATCGTAACTAAGGGGAAGTAACAGCGTTGTTTACTTCTATTTCGAGTAATTAAATTATTATTTCTTCTTCACCCTTGATAAATGCAAATCTGATATAAATAGAAAAATGTTAGAGTATGGCCGGTGATCTTTAAACATATTGTGTGTCACCAGGGGGCCAGCCGGTGCCTTCTATCAGACCGTGATAAGAATGTACGGGCAGACTACTGAATGGCATATGTGCATTAGCAAGTACCAAACAGGTGTTTACCATAGCTTATAAACCTGAAACAGATATATTCGTTCAGCGATTCAAGGTCACACTGACCAATATGCTATTTTCGCATTAACCACTATAGATACTTTGACCAGTACATTCCTTGTGTCTTGTTTTCAATTAGCAATAGCATTCAAGAGTCAACACAAGAAATGCGAAGAGTAAGAATTCAACGTAGCGATAAATGCTGAGTGTGACAATAAACGAACTAAAAAAAAAGTGTACTCTGATTATTGATCCGGGTTCCTTCCCCCAGATTTTGTATTGTTTCTATAGGTATCAAGTGACAAAAAACCACTATGACAATGATACTGAGGTTCAATATAATTACAAAGAGTCAGAAAACCCAGAAATTGTAGCAATACTTGACACTTTGTATACGAATGTCAATGGTGGGAGGTCAGAGAAACGGTATTTTGTCCGGTACAAACATCATGCAAAGGACACAGCCTGGGTAGACTCTGAGAAGGTTCCGTCTCAGCTTATCCAGACTTTGTAGGAAAAGATACGTAGAGCTAACAGAAAGAAATACGTGTTTACATTTCAGTTAACTTATTCAGACATGGGATAAAAGCAGCAGTTATCCGAACACTTCAATTAATATGGATATGTATTTCACTCTGTTATGTGTTTTTTTTATTCAATTACCTGTTTTAGTACTTCTTTATTATTGTTTGTTCATTCTTTTTTCTATGCCGCTTTACTGATAAAAAAATGAATGAAATTCCAGACGATCTTCGCAAACACTGTCGTATGTAAATCTGTCGTTCAAATAAGCCAAAGAAAATTGGTTAAAGTACATAATCCCTTGAGATTGACTGCTGAAAAGCCATTACGCGTAACTTAACTTTGGTCAACTATAATTTTTGCAAGGTGAGCTTTAGTGCATACAAACACATCTGCGTTTACAAACAGGGAATGTGTATATGTTTTGCGCTTGATCCATTTTAGTTTACATGTAAACAGATATAGGTAACTGATTAAGTTTAATTTACTAAACATATGTGCATCATTTTTATTGATTTTACTAATCGTTTGCGCATTATTGGTGTGCATACTGTCTGAATTAGTCCAGTTGTCAAAGGTTTCCATAAACATTTGGAAATAAAACAAACAAACAATATGGGGTACTTTCACCTGTACGATGACTACCTGCATATATTTTGTTGTCTTTTAGGGGAAGATTGCCGCAGACCCAAGCTAATTATGAAGCTAAGGGGGTGGACGCAGTAGAATTTGAGCTGTATGCGAGTTAAGATAGGGATAGATGCAGAAGGTATAAGTGTACTATGTTCATTGCTAGATGTATGGATGTGAAATAGCAAATTCAGGAATAAGACAAATATACCCTTTGATTTGCTGATACCACTGAGAATTGCATAACTGAGAAATAAGACAGTCTGTGACAAGAATGTTAAATTTGAGATAATGTTCTTAATACTAGACTTCAATACACTGCTGTCGTCCGTATGGATTATTATACTTGCGAATTTTGCTGGTGCAGACATATAGTAGTTATACCCGAGTCGAGGTTTATGTCATTGTGGTACATACCGTAAACACGTTTACAATCGTTCTATAGTGATAAATCGTTTCATACCAAACGATAAGACAAGCTGTATGTCAAAGTGAGCATTGATGATTCTTGTTCTATTTTTGCCCCTGTGGGTGAGGATAATGACTTAGATGTTTTTACAGAGTTCATTGAGAATGATTGGGCAAGTGCGTATCAAAGTCACGATACAGAGCGTCAAGAATGGTATCCGTAAGTAAGCTTCTCGCTCGTTGTTAGGATTCTACTCGTTCTTGAGGTGCTTTGACAGACGATGACAGTGAATGGTTCAATGGATTTATCCCTGGAAGGAACGCCTAATTGAAGCGTCGTCTACATATTTGTGGTGGGGGCTAGATATTCATGACCTTGTATCATATTTCTAAGGTGAATGTCTATACAATATCCGTGACATGTTTATATGACGAAAATGAGATATGCGTCAATCGCATCAATCGCGACAGTCAAGTCAGAGTCAAAACAGTACACCATATTCACCCATACAGTCTCCGTTGATGTTACCTGTTTCAACTGGGACTAGAGATGAACCATCCGCTTTGTAGTACCATTCTTTATAATGTCAGTGTGTGTCAAAGACTGACAAAAGAACACGATAATCAGATGTCTCCTAGCAAAACCCTTGCGCTGAAAAAGAAAATAGTGAGACAATTATACATACTAGGTTTAATGACTCAACCAATCCATCAATCAATCCATCAAAACAAAATTTAACCAGACATTCAAAAAAACTTCAACCAGTCGAACAATGTAATTATCAGCCAATCAATTAATAAAATTTCTTTATTTATGGAGAAAGTGGAAATGAAAATAAGCAGCTGTCAAGCTTGCATCACGATATTGGGACAAGCTCAAGCATTTTAATACAAATACTATTAAAATGGATCGGATAGTATACAGTCTATTTTCTCATGTACAGTAGCAAGTGCCTCTTGTGGTCATAGTCAACCAGTAGCAAGTGCCTCTTGTGGTCCTAGTCAACCAATAACAAGTACCTTTGGTGGCCCTAGTCAATCAATAACAAGTACCTCTGGTGGCCCTAGTCAACCAATAACACGTACCTCTGGTGGCCCTAGTCAACCAATAACACGTACCTCTGGTGGCCGTAGTCAATCAATAACAAGTACCTCTGGTGGTCCTTGTCAACCAATAACAAGTACCTCTGGTGATCCTAGTCAACCAATAACACGTACCTCTGGTGGCCCTAGTCAATCAATAACAAGTACCTCTGGTGGTCCTTGTCAGCCAATAACAAGTACCTCTGGTTGTCCTTGTCAACCAATAACAAGTACCTCTGGTGATCCTAGTCAACCAATAACAATTACCTCTGGTGGCCCTAGTCAACCAATAACACGTACCTCTGGTGATCCTAGTCAACCAATAACACGTACCTCTGGTGGCCCTAGTCAATCAATAACAAGTACCTCTGGTGGTCCTTGTCAGCCAATAACAAGTACCTCTGGTGGTCCTTGTCAGCCAATAACAAGTACCTCTGGTGGTCCTTGTCAACCAATAACAAGTACCTCTGGTGGCCCTAGTCAACCAATAACACGTACCTCTGGTGGCCGTAGTCAATCAATAACAAGTACCTCTGGTGGTCCTTGTCAACCAATAACAAGTACCTCTGGTGATCCTAGTCAACCAATAACACGTACCTCTGGTGGCCCTAGTCAATCAATAACAAGTACCTCTGGTGATCCTAGTCAACCAATAACACGTACCTCTGGTGGCCCTAGTCAATCAATAACAAGTACCTCTGGTGATCCTAGTCAACCAATAACACGTACCTCTGGTTGTCCTTGTCAACCAATAACAAGTACCTCTGGTGATCCTAGTCAACCAATAACACGTACCTCTGGTGGCCCTAGTCAACCAATAACAAGTACCTCTGGTGGCCCTAGTCAATCAATAACAAGTACCTCTGGTGGTCCTTGTCAGCCAATAACAAGTACCTCTGGTTGTCCTTGTCAACCAATAACAAGTACCTCTGGTGGTCATAGTCAAGCAAAAGCAAGTACCACTTGTGGTCCTAATCAACCAATAGCAAGTATATCTTGTGTTCCTAGTCAACCAAGACGTTCTGGTGTATCTTTGAATCAAAGACCAAATATGTATCAAGGCTATGTTCTTAATATAGAATGCAAAGTAAAAATGTAAACCCCTTATCCCTTGTACCTAACGATGGTCATATATATATATATATATATATATATATATATATATATATATATATATATATATATATATATATATATATATATATATATATATACAGTTACGCCCATGACTTGCAATCGAGCAGTCGCTGATCAAGGTCACATTCGATAATGTCCAACTTGTGAAACTAAAGTTAGATTTGTAAGGCGATATTTAACAAATGCAATTTCTGGCAGTGTCCATGGTGAAAGTAGTAATAGACCACACACTGCTCCCAGAGATAGGTAGAAATGTTGACGATAGTTCTTCTAGTATTCCCGTATGAATCGCGAATGCGAAAGATGAAAAGGTCAAAGATCGGCTAAAATAAACGCCAGTAGTTCTTAAGATATGAGGAAATAATCGGAGAAGTCATTTTTGACTAACACAATTTATTGTAGACAATGGTTAAGATATCAGCAATGATGAATATTACTAGGAAGATTCAACTGTATAAGGAATCATGCAAATCTCATGGTTCTTAGTCATTTGGTGGATTCTGTCCACCATAAAAATTATTGGATTTACTTTTACTATTCATAAATGTCCTTCTTCCTAGTCAGTTATATTTTATTCAACACATACACACACACGTACATACATACACACACACACACACACACACACACACACACACACACACACATATATATATATATATATATATATATATATATATATATATATATATATATATATATATATATATATATATATATATATATATATATATATATATATATATATATATATATATATATATATATATATATATATATATATATATATATATATATATATATATATATATATATATATATATATATATATAATGGCTATTTCAATAACAACTCAGGTTCATAAAATGTATAGCCAGGATACGATATGTTCATGGATTCGTGGAATAGGGTGTGTGACTGTTTTATAGCATATTAAGTAGGCTAAATGTGTCGCTGTTTTAGACATTTCTGATAATCGCAACGTTGGTATTAGATCCGATTAGATTATAATAAGTTTGCCTCTTTAATTCAGTTTTATTTACCATGTCATGGGTACAATATTGATTATATTCCGAGTCCATTGAAAAACTGCAAGTACTTTACAACATCTACGCAAAATATGGTTCCGTTCTTTGTATGGTTAATTTAAACTCCAATCCCTATTCTCTTTTAATTGACACAAGAAATAATTTGCTGTGTTTTCTTCTCTTTCACGACAATTTAATTTCTTGAGCAATATTGGCTTTTATAAAGTTCCCCTCTACTCATATAATTGTTATCCTGGTGTATGTCTTTATGTCATCACATCATTACTGACAAAACAAATGGTCAAACGGCTGTGATGACTGATGATAATGCACTGAAATCTTCTAACCACACACATATATTTCGATCTTTTGAATTTAATTTATAGCTTTGAGTTATTCCAACTTTAATCGCGAAAGGTTTGTGTTGGGGGAAGTTTACTTTTGAATACGGTAATAATATGTGTGGGACTAAGTTTGAGTCTCTTATGTCCTTTTTTCCGAACAATATGGTTTGTTGCATAGCAGCAAAATTGTTGCTGCTTTATATACGGGAAGCAATCATACCATTCCTGTTTCAAAATGCAAACATTTTGTAAGCCCTTCTGGAATTATGAATTAAAGGATTTGCATAACCATGATCAAAACACAAAGGAGTGGATAGAGCAAAGGAAACCTAGTTGTCAAAACTATATATCTTTAATTTGTTTAGCTGTCAAGGTAGCTTTTCGAAGACTTCACAGAAATATGTTTCAGATCATCTCTTACCAGAAAATCAAGATATTGGTAAGTTCGCCGAGATTGGTCAATGATCGTTTTGGAAAATTTTCAATTGACAACGACAGAAAAGTAATAACCCCATGAAATGAAATGACTGATACCGCATATATAGTTGTTTAGTGGGCAGCATGTTTTGACCCAGCGTATTTCCCCGACGAATTTAGGCTATATGTATGTATGTATGTATGTATGTATGTATGTATGTATGTATGTATTATATATATACGATGCTTCATGAGAAACTTAGGGAATCGATTTGGATATGGAGAGAAATTACTGGAAGTGAAGAGTTCCATCACATCACACTTGAAGATCCCGCATTTTAACAGGTCTCGAGGGCTTGCATTTACGCGTTCAGATATTCAGTCTGGAATGGTTTTGAGAACATAAATTATGAACACTTTAAGTATGGTGGTACTACGATCAGAGTACGTTTTATTTCTTATTCTCTGCAACTCAGTGTTGACACCTGGGCATATTCCCAAAAACTTAAAAGGTCTTACAATAATCATTTTAAGGTAGAAAATGCAAAAAGATAAACTAATATATATATATATATATATATATATATATATATATATATATATATATATATATATATATATATATATATATATATATATATATATATATATATATATATATATATATATATATATGATAAAACTTAAACTATTAGTTATGTAACTGACTTAATTAAAAAGGTTACACGCTGATATTAAAGCTTTGAAATTATTCGTTCTTAGATGTGGGGTGGGGACTTTCATAAGGGCCTGATACCCAGTATGACTTCTACTTTTGGTCCACGAACTAACTGCTTATGCAAGTGATAACCAATATAAAGGACACTCCGCTTTTCTTAATACCGAGAAAGCTTTCGACACTAGATGACATGATGGCTTATTTTGTAAATTATTTCAGATTGGTATCAATGGCAGAACTTGGAATGTGATCATTAATCTATACACAAATATGATGAACAGAGTTGTCGTTTTATTTCGATCAGTTATCCAGGTTGAAACGCACACGCCAAGGTGGTATATTATCCCCTTGACTATCTATATTGTATTGATCAGTTAAGCTGCTTAATGTTTTATCAACACACAAATTTAGCTTTAGTACCCATGCTCTACTGCAGTGGATGCTATTTTTCTTCTGAGCATTTCCAAATTGGGGGCGGATCACTTACTAAAGATAAATTTTGAGTACTCAGTAAAGTGGGGATTCAGATTTGAGTACTCTATAAAGGGGGGATTTGAATACAATCCTACCAAAAATTAATATTATTGTCCTTAATTGAAGTTTATCTGCCTTCAGAAGAATCCATAATCATTGGTTCTTGGGATCCCAGGCTGTTTAAGAAACATAATCATGTAGACAATAATGCGTCTATGTGTAAAAAATAGACGTTAGGACTGAACAAGCTAAAGATAAACTTGCAAGTTCTATATTAATATTGGAGTTAACGTGTATGGTATTAATCCAGTCAAGGAGAAGATTTTGCATTGATTGTATGATTATGAAGCAAAGTCTTTATATTTAGAGAGAGACACTCGCTTTTACATTAAGCTCATAAAACAAATATCTAGATAGTATGTACATCTATAGTGTGTGTTTATACTGTGTTGGTTTCACGAGGAAAGGTATGTAAGAAACGTATAACTGCACAATGCTGACATGTAATGTGTTTTGATACTCCTGTAACGTTTTCTAAATTTGTTCTCTAAGTGTAGTGACGCCAATTTGTTCTCTATTAGAGATGAAGAGTAATGGAGTGACCGTTCATATTTACCTAATGGTATAAATATTCTCGCTTATTTCCATGCTGATATTCTTTGTTTGATATTTGATCTTTTCTTTTCTCAAATAGTTTCTTGTTGATTATTCTTTATGTATTTATATGACTGTACTCTTCATAACACAAAGAAAATAAGCTCTCTATATGTCTGTATGTTTCTGTCTGATGCATTAGTTTTGTTGAAACGGGGATATTAAAGAATACATTTATTTATTTTTTATTTATTTATTTATTTTTTTATTTATTTATTTATTTATTTATTTATTTATTTATTGTAACATTTATATAGAATACCCTACATATGTTAAGAGCACACTGAAATAAAGTACTGAGATGTCATTGCGCAATGCCACACTAATTAAAGTGCATGTTAATTTTATTATGTTACCTAATTTAGACTATCTTGTCAGGCATCATTCCTGAAGTCAACTTGAGGGATGAATGTTTTCGCGTAAGGAATGATTTCTAGCATGTTCTTTAGAGATAAATTATACGCTGAAGAACAATTGTTTTTCAGAATGTCGACTGTTGTATTAAGTCACCATGCCAAAAAAAGTCCCAAAATTAACTGTAACTTACGGTAACAGAAAGCAAATGTTTCTTTTCTAACACTGTTAGAGATTTATTTGAAAAATGCAGCTTTTCACTGTTTTTCTTATCTTTTTTCTTATTTTCTTCAGGGGTGGGTTGCTTTGGTATTTTAATCGTTATCTTTTCATTTCTCAGTCGAATTACAAAAGCTATCTTCACGGCCATAATCTGTACCTTGAAGGTTCTTGTGTTTACCTTCAGACGTTCATTAGTCTAATGAAGCAAGTGTATTGTGGGAAGTAAAACTCACGCTGTTCTTTTCATATCGTGGCAGGTGCAGGAAGTACTTTGACGGGACAGAGTTGACAAACATTACCAGACGACATATTAGCATGATGGCATGTAGTACGACAAGGATAAACTTAGCCTCAGAAAGGAATTTTTACTTCCGTCCCAAACTGTGTTCACGATCTAGGTCAGAAGATTATACAAATTATGTCATGCTCAGATTCGGAATAGTCAAAATTCCAACGTCTAATATGACACATTACTGGACATAAGCCAACCAAAATTCTTAATTGTTTTCTTGTTTCCGAACTTCATCGTGACAGTATTTTAATAAACTCCAACCAAATTCAGTGTTTTATTAAAGGGTTGTTGTTTATTAAAAGTTCCAGAAAGGCACAACTTTAAAGAATTTAGCGAGAATATACCCACGCACATACACAAGAACATAGATGGGGGGTTAGCTGCCAGTGTTCAAAAAGTGCCTGCGATATCAACCCAGCTGGAAATTCGGATATCTATATGATAATTCTAACAAAGAAGGAAAGCTTCATAAATCTACATTTCCGTACATATAGGACAACAACATTATAAGTAAGAATTTCATCGATAATATACGTGGATAATTATTTGCACTTCCTCTCTAAGCTACAAAATGGGAAATACTACATTACCAATCATTCAAAATAATTACTTAAAACTTACCGTGGATGCCACTGACGCTTAAGCAAAATATAGTAGGGAGATCGTATGGGATTATGGGCGAAAAGGGCTTAGGGGTGGGGGAATGTATACTTTATGGTCAAGATATTTCATGAAAATTGCATTCGCTTTCCATGGATATGATTGCTTCGGTGCTCCTTGGCTGATTAGGCTCTAGATATGGAGAAACTAAGTTCACTTAAGGAAAGACCACCAGGCATCTTCTCTGTATATTTATAAACATTTATTTCTTCAAGCTGAAGTCAGAGCAACGTTGCAACGATATTGTGATTCTTGACAGTGCCATCATAGAACATTAGACACACACCAAGACCTGATAGCACTTGTCTAGAACATGTATGCTTAACAGCTGATCAAAATGATTCCAAAACAAAGATTGTGACCATATCATACACTGAATTTGCTTATGCACTTCCGATAAAGTACTTTTTGAACCAAAATCAAATGCATATCAAAATGTAAACTGAATCTTTTCCAATTACTCCATGATGCACAATCAATTCTGTCCAATAATATTTCACAATGAAAAGCATAACAAAACGATATCTCCTGATTTAGATGAACTACGAAGCAAGAAACTTACCTGGAAGCATTTTATCCTAGTCTGACCCTAGTTGCTGACCATAAATCCTGAAGATATATTTAATTCTAGTGGATCAACTTCTTTTTCAAGATTTAATGTGTAGTGAAACTTCCGTAACTCAGACAGCAATCACTCGCAAACAAGGATAAAATGTAATGTCTCCTTAGTCCCCAGGGAAAAAAACTTCTGATGTATATGACCGTGAAGAACTCGAAACATTCAATAACTCGAACCAAAAATTATATTCTGCAGCAATTCGAAGTGTCGAAGATTACCATTATTGAATCAAGTTTAACCATGCAAAATTCCAATCTTATATATATATTTCTAACAGCCACATGGACCTATTAACTTTTTATAATAATAATAATAATAATAATAATAATAATAATAATAATAATAATAAAAATATTAGTAATAATAATAATTTTTTAAAATAATAATAATAATAATAATTTTTTTAAATAATAATAATAATAATAATAGCATTAATAATAATGTGGACTTAGTAGAGCGCCTGATCTTTTTAGAAGCTCTAAGCGTTTAACAACATTATATATCACATAAAAATATACACAACGGCGAGATTACAAAAAAGCACCGTGAAATTACAAAACACAACGAACATATTAGGTTGGACTGGATGCCATGCCCAGGATGGGTTCTATTTATCATAATTAGGTTGATTTTAGTAGCAAACAGAGATGGAGGGTTATGGACTGATACGGTGAGATGGCATATGACGCAGAGGTGATCTGATGCAAATTCGTGGGACACCAGTTAAGAATCCAGTCTGAAATGTGACCATGTTTATAGGTAGGTTGGCTAACTCATTGCTTGAGATTAAAAATGTCAGTAGAATCTTGGATTTTTGACGTGTGTGGATTTCCCAGGACAGTCGAAGTGCAAATTTGAAATTCCAAGAATAATCGGGTTACCACCTATCTAATTTCCATACTCCATGACATTAGGAAACTGCTCCCAAAAGAGAAATTGAGTCAACTTGTTTTTTCGGCTAGGAAGAGGAGGTAGAGGAAGAAAAAAATAGAAAGATCTTTGTTCCGTTGTGAGTGAGGTTTGGACCAGTTCAAATGATGTGTATTCGACATTGAAACTTGTAGTGAAGTTAAGACTGTAAATTATTGAGTTCTTTGTGAGGACAGCAATTCCCCCTCCGCAGGAGTGGATGGGAACGACTTGATAGAGTAACTGGACGGTTTCAGATCCATACACTTTTTTTGGCTCGTCGTCTGCTTTTATTATCCATGTTTCTGTTAGGAAAAAAGACGTCAATATTCTGACAGTTGATAAAGTTAACTATTTATGTGCGCCTTTTCGGTGGTCCTACTGATTGAGCGTTAAATAATGCAATTCGCAGAGGCTGAGGTTTCAAAATTTACTATTTAAGAGGAATTTGAATTTAGTTTTCCAAATTAACGGTCGATTTTTTAAAATGCTGTGAAAGAAAGGGTGATATAGAAATAACCAGAAATGTTCTTTCTGTTCTACACCAGCAGGCTCTGAAGCATGAAATAGTCGACCGGCGATTATAATGTGATGATGTCATGTTCAAAACAAAAGACGGTTGTAGTACAGGTGGGGCAAAACGACTGAGAAAAAGTCTAACAGTTGCCACAACCCCAACCGCCCACCACCCATGCAAATAAAGAAACAAACTCCAACAGAGCAGCCAATGCATGACGAAACCATCAATGTAAATGAACACAGTCGACAAACACATATGACATGAGAAAAGGGAACAAAAATCCAGAACAGCTGCGCCAAGCCGGTTAAGCAATATTGTCCATTTTGAATGAATGTATATGAAAAGGAAAATATTATCATATGCCGGTTCGTATCTATAAATAAATTTGTAAAAGTTCAGCAGGATATCAGTTATGTTTATTATTTATTCTTTCAAGAGCTTTCATATCATCATCATGGATGTTCTTCAGGCAGATTCAATTTACTTCAAAGTATTTTAAATGAACAATTTGACGTCATTGTTATGTTATTGATGTTATTGTTTATATGGCGATATGTAAACAATATAACAACTATATATAACAGTCTCTCGATATGGAATCTTGATGTCTGTCCCAAGGACACTCTGATGTAGCTGATCCGGTCTGTACCTATCTGGTAACGAACTCAGGACTCTTGGATTACGATTCCAACACTCTACGAACTGAGCTACACGTGCTCATGAGAGGTCCCGATGCAGAATGGTAATTCATGAAATAGGTAATATTAATCTGAATAGACTTGGAAATACTGCAAGGTGAAACGTCATAGACAAAGAAATTATGTACTTGAGCTTAATTTTACCTCTCTGATACAAATGATAGAATGAAGAAACAGGTTTATCCTTAGTACGTGATCTCGACAATGATACTGTATAGATCACACGGATATGCAGCACACCATGGATAAAAATCGAATACTTTTGTTTTGTCATTCCTAAACGTCAAATTCTCGGTACATGTGATTCATTTTGATATGGAATTTATGACTAGATAGTACAAACAACGTTGTTCATATTTGCTTTCCCCAAAATACCAACTTGTAATTAATTGCTGGTTATTCATTTCTGAAGTTCTGTATTTTTGTTTCTTCGTCTACCTTTCAATGCAACCGTGTGTGTACATAAAAATAGAGATACTATTTTAAAACAAAATTCATGGGTTAGTTTTTTTTTCTTGAAAACTATCTTTTGTTCATGAGTTTAAAAAAATCTTCTGTTAAGCTTGAACTCTTTCTTAAGGACTCTTTAACGAGCTTAAGTGAAGAGAATCGTAGAAAACCTGATATCTAAAATAATTTAATAATTAAAATGAAAAATATTCATATGCACCAAATTCATAAGGCGCCAATCTTAGATTTATTCATTACTGTTCTAATACGAAATGCCTTGTTGCTATAGTGATCATGATTCACAGAGCCGAATTCCTCTCCGAATTTTTATAGACTGACCTTCTGACGATGATAAGGCACAGCGTACTTACGTAAAACATATACATCACCTGAAGAAAAACGACCACAGGAAATCATAATTTGAGGCCAAAGTTTGTATATAATAAAGCAAACATGAACATCGCATGATTTCTTCGTGGGAATGGAATCAAAGATATGTGAGGTGAATCATCGACATTGTATGTAATTGTTCTTAATCGAGGACTAAGCAATAAATCTTGTCTTGCTGTGTAATCTTATCTACAGACACTGATTGATAAATATTATTCGTAAAAAAAATGGTTCACGTGGAATGCATTTAATATGTAAATTACCCTTGCAACCGGTATAAAAGGATTAGGGGTCACATTAGATTGTCCATTTCTGAACACCTGTAGAAGAAAAACAAATCAAGCCTTGATCCATTAAAATAAACGAATGCATGTTGTTGCGAATTTGCACGAACATGCCACAGTTGATGCAAATTATCTTTAGACAGTAAATATCTTACAATTTTATCGGATTTGAGTTCAATCAGAAATTTATTTTTTTCCATCACCAGCGTCTAGCCAGGGCCGCACCCTTTTGTTATTGGCTCTCAAAAATAAAAAAATCGCAGGTACAAATTAATGGGGTTAATTAATTCCCCCCAAAATAACAAAGTATCATTTAAAAAATGAATTTCGTAGTCCGTAGTCATTATCTTTTCTATAAAAAAAAATTCGCACAAAGCAAATGACTTTTACGTTTAGAAACAGTCTGAATTTTGTACTATTCAGTGTTGTGTTGAATCAAATCAATGTAGATTTGTCAAACAAAATTCCATTTCTTGAGCTAATCAATGGCAGCATCCGATGCAGATGTACTTAGTCATACTCAGCATTGATGCTGTCAAGGGATAAGACCAACCTACCTGAACAATATAGTTTTTTAGTAGAGAGAGTGAGGAATATAAAGTTATTTTAGTAGACAGAGCGAGGAATATAGAGATTTTTAGTAGACGGAATGAGGAATATAAAGTTACTTTAGTAGACAGAGCGAGGAATATAGAGTTTTTAGTAGACGGAGTGAGGAATATAAAGTTATTTTAGTAGACAGTGCGAGGAAGATTTTAAAAGAATAAAGATGATGAGTAAAGTAGGGTTAATAAAACGTGTCAGAAAGCGTGGTGCATATTGGGTGTTATTGACGTTAAGAGGCAGCAGGCAATGTGATATTTAACTCATAAATCAATGAGTGACCAAACCGTTGCTGAGAAAAAAAAACCCAGAGGGGAATTGTTTTATCTAAATAGATTGTAACCATCTGTTACCCAATGACAGCTAATAAAGTACATATAACTTATACAATGAGAATCTGTTACCCAGTGACAGCTAATAAAGTACATATAACTTATACAATGAGAATCTGTTACCCAATGACAACTAATAAAGTACATATAACTTATGCACTGAGATAAAATGAAGTGTGCATAGATTATATTTGCTTGTTCAAAATTTGCTTCCTAAATTTCGAGAAGAAAAAATATGTTTCATAATTTGACTGGAGTGGGCCATTGTCCTCTCTTGAAAAAATATGTTTCATAATTTGACTGGAGTGGGCCATTGTCCTCTCTTGAAAAAATATGTTTCATAATTTGACTGGAGTGGGCCATTGTCCTCTCTTGAAAAAATATGTTGGTCACCAAGGTTCATCATATCATCAGACCATAAATGATTTGTTTCCGCACAAAGCAGCATTACAAAATCATGCCATGCATGATTTACAATTTTCCTGGACAATAGCATGAACAAGTTCCGCTTGTTAGCGTTTCATTTCAGACTGGGCCTCGAAAAGTTGTGTTAGTGTCTATTTGTTATTTTTCTGGAAATAGTACCTCTCTGGTCCGAGTGTATTTTGCACGATCATTCATAAATTTCTGTGACTTTTTGATACGGTGAAATAAGCTGTACCCGATTATTCTCTTGGGTAACTACCCGTGAAGTTCAACATACCACGTTAATGCTAAGTCTGCCACCAATGGGTAAATATGGAAATATTCAAGTATCTCTGGAAATATGAAGTCGTGTTTTCAGAAAATATGATTATAAATGATTTAAGAAAATCAGATTCGTAAAGTGTCTCACTGTCTCCCCTCAAAAAATTAAACCTGTTACTTTAAAATTCATTCACGACCTGTCCTGATATGATATTAAATGCTACCGTTGTACAGGAAAGAAGCTCTTTTTGTTTAAGAAGAACAACTGATTCATGATAATATAAAAGGAGAATAGACTCGAAGGAAGCGGAAAAACAACAGTAATTTAGTTAATTATATATTAAGGAGATAAGACTCTCTGGACTATCGGCATAAATCAAGACCAGATGACGCCAATCGGAAGTGTTTTTATTGGATTTATTTTCGACAGTCGAATTACGAAGTGGAAGGGTTTTAAGTGTGATGATGCATGACGGGAGAAACAATCTCTCCAGGTGGTGATCTAGAGTCATTTGACGAAAATGATGCAACTCTAATGTTCTTCAGTAGCACGAGTATGCCATCAGAGGAAAAGAAAACACGATACAAATATACTTCACTCACTAGCATACCGTAATTGTCATATTTTTTAACTAAACGTACTCTTTGTTTCGAATCCTTACCGGATAGGTTCCTGATTTTCTGATGAGTTTTTTTTAAAAAAAATCAAAGAATGTACTATATTAGTCTACTTTAAAACGTCATTATCTTGGACTGAGTCATACATCAACCGTAACATTAGTAGTGACCTAGTTATCTTGTCTTGACTTCCTGAATACTTATACACTGTACTGACGACCCGAATATCTTAATCTATTCCTTGGAGAGAGAAAAAAATTGTATTTTTTGCCTCAATGTATATTTGAGTGTATGTGGTTTAACGGCACCTGAGCACAATTCTGTTTATATGATGCGGAAAGGCATTACTCTTTGAAAAAATTAAGATAAAGAGTTACAAAAAAATTAGGAAGATAAAGTATTCCAAATAAAACTTAAACATGAAAAAGAGTAAAGGTAAAAATGTCACTATTCTGTAATAGGTTAGAAAAAAGGAAAGATACAGATAAAATTTTTTTCAAAATCCATAAATGTAGCATAAACCTTTTATATCAACCGCGTCATCTGAAAAAAGCTTAAGATTTTCTCTGGTGCAACATAAATATATTCCTTAAGTGAGTTCACACTGAAAACCTCTCTCAGATAGTGCCAGTCTATACAATGAACAATACCGTGTGCGTTTAATAAACAACTTAGAACAGACTAGTGTTACTATCAAAAAATGGAATAAAAAGCATGCATGTAGCGAAACATATTTATTAGTAAATAAGATCTACTGAGAGAACATTTTGGGCTTTAGCGATAAATCTAATATTGCAACTTACAGAGAATATTCCAAACAAGAGAAAAATAAGATAATGTTACTTTCGACGTCTTTTTAAAAATTTTTTTATTCAAGTAAGCAATTGTAACGTCGCCATATTGTGACCCGATTTTATGTGGTAAGTTGGTTGCGGAGATTGTGTGAAATTTTTTTTTCTTTAGGACAGAAGCACTTAAAGACTGTGATGGTAATGTCTGGCATTAAGTTGTCCGCGTTTATAATGTAAATTGCCAAATCATTTATACTGGCCTTCGATTAAATATATAAAACTTAGAATAGACTTCTGAGAACAACTTGGCCCGTTAGATTTTTGCCATCCTCAATATGTGTACATGTCATTATTCCTCCACGAATAGTCAGTTATTATACAAAGCAAAGATCATGTTTCCTTATAAAGAGAAAGCAACATTCAGTGAAGTTTTGTGTCAATTCCAGTTTGCTTTTTCATTTATGTGTATTTAAGCGCATAGAATGTGCTATTGTACAAAATGTCCAATAGATGTTGTCCCTTGTAATACAGAGGGACCAACTGTGCACAAAGCACTATCGATAGACAGATAAACGGCGAAATATAAACGAAGAAATATAACATGTACATTTATGAAATATACTCATGAATGAGAATGTTTGTTATCTCATTCTATCTTTTAAAAACGTAACTGTATTCCTTCGAAAATACCTCCCATGTGAAAGTAATATGTTTCTGCAAATTGTGCTTATTCTGCATTAGCAACGATGTGCTGAACATAGAAAACGATTAAGGACTGACAAAAAAGCATGTTTACTGTCTGTCGGCTAAAAAAGAGTAGGCATTACTTTCTTGCCAGGAACTGAAAGTAAATGAAAGAAACTGGATGACAATAAGCAAAACCACCATTCGAAATGCATTTTCACATCTAAGCTGATTTAATGGTATCAGCTGTATATAGAAATGTTCAATCACAAAGTAGATAATCCAGGATCTTCCCTTAGGGAACTAGCTTATTTTCTTAGGGAACTAGCTTCTTTTCTTAGGGAAGTAGCTTCTTTTCTTAGGGAACTAGCTTCTTTCCTTAGGGAACTGAGCTCTGAAGTAAACGTACTTCGACACTGAGAAGTTCAACTACCGTGTATGCTCACTTATAAGATGGGTCCAACTGCAAAATGCACAGATCCCGATCAGATTGTACCGGTAGGTCTGGGTCTGTGTACTTTGTTAGGAGTAATTTATAGAATAAGCAATATAGACCCTGATCTGCAGGCGCATTATGCTGCAGCAGATCATGATCTTTGTCTTTGTTGTTTGCAGTTTGAGTGTCTTATAATCCAATACAGACGGTTGTTATTTACAAAGATGAAGCATTTCAAGGTAGTGGAGTACAAAAACAAAGAAGTACTTAAAACTTCAACGTAATAGAAAAGCACCAAAGTGGATAGGTACCCGACGTGGTCCCTTAAAAACATTTCTGAAAACGTCTCAGGCGGATTCGCATACAGTTGGTTAATTGCACATAACCATTTACTGTTTCAAAATTTACAAAAGAAATCAGTGTTTGTGACTCTCATGAATAATCAATCCATTGTCATTAAATAAGGAAATCTTTTATCAATTAAAATAAAATCGGAGAATATTTAAAGCAAGATAATTTTGTTCTTAGTTACGTAATCACACTGTATGAGACAGGGACGCTCGCAGAATTATTTTCGGAGGAGGGACAACATGTAGTGGTCAGCTATTAAGTTTTACGGATGTAGGCCAAAACATGTTTAGATGTGAAATCGATCCCACCCTTTGTCCTATATACGAGCGCCAATGGATGATAGTACGAGCTAATGTAAAAAAATTGTAAAATTCATAACTGTTTCAGGGATCATGTTAGATCATTTATCTTTGAGTCAGGATATAAGAAGTATAGTGAATGGGTAAGACGTCATGCTACTCGACTCCATGGTATAGTTTAGTTTTGATTCCACCTGTGCATGCATACCAGTCAAGTCCCAAGCTCGTTTGAAAGTGTCGATATTATTTTAAGGTTGCTGTTTCACTAGGCACACATAAAACTGACCCCAAAATAATATATGAAACTTTACATATTCCTTCTTCTCCAGGATTTCTTGAACAGTTATAGAGATAGAAATCTTGAAGAGGATTTATGAAAAGCACCTCTGCAGCAGTTTTTCCCCTTTACTTTCCTATACAGCTTTTTATGTCTGCTAGCTACCCGCTACAGTCATTTGAAATATTCTCCACAAACACTTTGATATCAAAGGGACCTTATATCATTTGGAGATCTACACACATTTCTTTAATATAATTGAGAGGAACACCTGTAACGTCCAAATGCTTTAGAGCCATTG
>CM068827.1:142812250-142874750 GCA_028554795.2 Sinohyriopsis cumingii | reverse complement strand
GTGGTAAACTGGTAACCTGGATAATTACAAATCAGGCCAAAGTCTCAATTCTTGTATTGATACGAGAGAGAGAGAGAGAGAGAGAGAGAGAGAGAGAGAGAGAGAGAGAGCATATGTAACATGATGATGGTTGTGGTTGTGATGGTGGTGGTTATATTGTTTAAATCAGATCTATTACTTGATTTGAAGATGTGGCGTTTTGTCAAATTTTCATTCGCAAACATTATCTTAATGTACCTTTTCTAAACTGTAGCATTACACTGGTCAACAGTGAAATCATTACTGACTTGAAAAGGCCCTAATCTGTAGTATTTTGGTGTGCCGAACACGAATATAACCGTGAAAAATTTGTATTGGCTCTCGTTTTGAAGATATTCATATACCTCATTTTCTATGTTTCACTGTGTAAATTTCTCCAGTAGGACTGCAGCAACATCCGGAATAATGATGTAACATTGCATAATACCATCATGCTCACATCATCCACAGTTGATTGCATCATTTTCTGATGCAATGCAATACTAATGCCATGCGGCTGCTGAAGTAAGTTGACGTCAGCAGTGTACTATACATGTGTAGGCCTATTATACTAATGCCAGGCGGCTGCTGAAGCTGACGTAAGCAGTGTACTATATAAAGCCCAATCAGATAGGTTCAGCATTTAAAATATTTTAGACGTTGTGCGAGACAGTTCAAGCTACTGTTACATAAAACTTATTATTTTATCCATTTACGTACAATAAAGAACAGTAATGCCTCGAAAGTGTGTTAATACCGCGGACAATTTTTGCTATATTTGTGGGGAAGTGACATTTGCCAACCAGAAGAAAAGTATCAATTCTCAAGTGAAGAAGGCATATCATCTTTACTTCGGATGCAAGGTTGGTGACCAAGACAAGCCTTGGGCTCCGCATATATGCTGTGCTACATGTACAACACAGCTTTCACAGTGGTTGAATTGCAAAAGGTCATCAATGCCGTTTGCAGTCCCAATGGTGTGGAGAGAGCCAAGCAACCACCTAAATGACTGTTACTTCTGCTTGGTTCCTCCTCTTTCCGGCGGAATAACGAAGCGAAAGAAGTCGAGAATAGTCTACCCAAACATTCCGTCTGCATTGAGACCAGTTCCACATGGTGAGGGACTTCCTATTCCAGAACCTCCAGCAGAATATTCTCTTGATTCATCTGACGAAGACAAAGGTGAGTCGACCTGTTCTTCTCCTGGTCCATCAGCATGCAGTGATCCAGATTTTCACTGTGGTGCATCATCAACCCCACACAGAATAACACAGGAAGAACTAAATGACCTGATTCATGATTTGGACTTATCAAAGAACAAGGCAGAATTGCTAGGATCAAGACTCCAACAATGGAATCTTCTAGAAGAAGATGTCACAATTACTGCATATCGAAAGCGCCACCAGCAATTGGAGCCTTTCTTCAGAAAGGAAAGTAATCTGATATTCTGTTCCGATATTGAGGGCCTCATGAATGCTTTAAAAATCACTCATGACCCACAAGAATGGAGACTATTTGTGGACTCTTCGAAACTGAGTCTCAAGGCTGTGCTTTTGCACAATGGAAACATTCTTCCATCTATTCCAGTAGCGTATGCTGTCCACATGAAAGAGACATACGATAACTTAAGGCAGCTACTGAATTCCATTGAGTATAACAAGTACAGCTGGCACCTCTGTGGTGATTTGAAGGTAGTTGCCCTTTTAATGGGACTGCAGCAAGGATATACAAAATACATGTGTTTCTTATGCGAGTGGGATAGCCGAGCAAGGGAAATGCACTACATGAGGAAGGAATGGACTCACAGGCAGAATGTAGCCATTGGAGAGAAGAATATCCAACACCCAGCTCTGGTTGAGGCTCAGAAAATCTTGCTACCACCCCTTCACATCAAACTAGGTTTGATGAAGAACTTCGTGAAAGCCATTGACCGGACTTTGCCAGCATTCCGATACCTGCATGAAAAATTCCCTCGACTCAGCGAAGCAAAGATTAAAGAGGGAGTTTTTGTGGGTCCTCAGATTCGAGAGCTTTTCAAAGATGACCGGTTCAACAACTTGCTGGAAGGTGACGCGAAACAAGCATGGAATGCTTTTCGCCTAGTTTCTACAAACTTCCTCGGAAATGTTAGGGCAGAAAACTATAAGGAACTAGTAGAAGACATGTTGATGAAGTATAAGAAACTTGGCTGCAATATGTCTCTAAAGATTCACTTCCTTCATTCCCATTTGGATTTCTTTCCTAGCAACTGTGGTATTGTTAGTGATGAACACGGCGAACGTTTTCATCAAGATATCGCAACAATGGAACAAAGATACCAGGGAAAATGGTCCACTACAATGCTGGCTGACTACTGCTGGACACTCCTCAGAGATGCTCCCGAACAGCTGTACAAGAGACAGGCGAAGAAATCTAAGATGTAGTCAATGACTTGATTTTTTATAGGTAGGCTATTACAGTTGACCTTTTACTATTGGAATGCATTTCGTTATGTAAACATTAATTTCTTGCAGATTACAAAAAAACTAGAGCCAATTTTGCAATTTGACTGTCATATTCGTGTTCAGCACATAAAAATTGATAAGAATTGACTAATTTTATTTCAGTAACATGACTTTTGTAAAAATTTGTTGTCCAGTGTTATCTACCTTACATTTACAATATAACTAAGATCCTCTGATAGTAACATCTTTAAATTAATTTGGTTTTTGATGACATGTTGTCGTTGTGCAATCCATCAAACGGAGATATTAATATGAGATAAAACATATATTCAGGATTACTACTGAAATACGATTATCTTTATGTATGGACTGGTGTCAGTTTTTGCAGCCCATTATTATCACGAATATATTGCTGACATTTCTCATGTATCCCATACCTTATCTACTAGCATGTCCGGGATCAATCTGGCATTTGATAGCGACTGAAACCATATCTTGTATAGAAATAATTTTTGTTCACATTTCCTTTTTTAGAAGCAATATGCATTCAGATTGCCATGGTTTTATATCCTAGGACTCAATGTGTTGCTCATTTCAAAATTTAATACGTAGCTTGCTGCGTGTCTAGTAGGAAGAAAGACGAACAACATCAATAATGGTCAATAACGTGCCAGAGTCTGATGTGTTATCCATTCATCAGCAATCTTCTTAAGAAACCAATATCATTTTCAGAATTTTCTTCCAAGATAAAATGCCTTCTAGAGGAATTAATTCTATCCAAGAAACCCTACCAGGTCATGGCATATTTATACACAAACTTAATATTTTATAATACGGTTTTCTCGTTGATACATTTGCCATCATAGATTTCTTACGCCATACATGTCAGAAATCTAAACAGAAATGTACGGAACTTCCATACCTTAAATGATTATTAGTTCCCTAACAGATTGCGATGTTTATATTCACTCACAGGCTAGTACTAAACCTTTCAATTAACAAACAATATAGTTATCTGCATGGTATTTTTCAAAATAAATTCAGCTCCAGAAATGCATTTTTACTGATACAGCAACTATGTTACACGAAAGTATGCCTGAAAATTAAATTTCGAGCAAAGTTCCAAATTCTGAAAAGGAAAATGCATTAAGTTTTAGATCGCATGACGTCTCTGACTTGAATGGTCTTCTTTTTTTTCTTCTGACAACTATCCATATTTATTTTACTTGCAGTCTTTGTCCTTTTCAGTTATCCCACTGACATTATAATCGTCGAAAGGCCTATGAGGTTTTCAATACAACTATAAGGTGAACGATAATTTAATCAGCACGTTTAGATAACTTTGGTATATTTCAATTAAACTTGTTAAACAAGCAGTTGGACCTAAATAGTTTACCAAGCATTTATTCTCTCCTCCATTACAGACAATTAAAATGTCTGTTTTTAATTATACGTGTTTGCACAAGGCTTTACACAATTGCTGCTACCAATTTCCATCCTACGCAGTTTATATTGTCTTCAGTGGCGCTGTTAATATTAATAGCACTAATTTCACAAACATTTCAAAAAAATAATGATGAGATACCTATTCATGTGCCACAAACTAGAGAACACATACAGGACATAAACTATAAAGTCAAGTCTAAACTGAAGTCAGTGAAGCCTTGTGATTTGAGAAAACGTTTCAGCATGAGTCTTTCTGAGCATGAGTATTTCTGGGGCCATTAATCAATCCTTGAAGCGCTTGAATATAACATCGAGCAGCAGAATATCATTTTCAACACGTCAGCAACCGCTGAGACGAAATCATCTTACTAATTTAAACTGAATATTCCTACGTGTTGTCAACTGTGTATTTAAACCATAAATAAATATGAAAATTTCATGGAAAGACGTCAAAGGGGCAGCATTCCAACTCATTGAATTTGATCGGGGTATCTTAACACGCTCCTAGAAGGTGAACATTTGAGCTACCAACCGTAACCGCTTGGTAGGAACCTATGTCCACTTATCATTTTTACAAAGAAAACTTCTTACGCACTGTCGTTCACAGATTATGAGCTGTCTAAACCTGATGTAAGGAATTATTTCTTTGGAAAAATTAGGGACCGCTGCCTACGATTGGGCAGAATAAATTAAGGCGTACACTTTAGAAGCAATCAGACTTTAAAGTGACGAACCTAGTCGAAATTTTTTAGTCTGAAAATCTCCTGAAAGAGGAAAAGTAGTCGACTCCGTGGGAAGCCCAAATAGAATAGTAATTTCCTCGTTAAACAAGAAATGGACCAGGAGGTCGTCTTGTAAAAAGAAAAACAGGTTTTAGTGCTAGGACGCACAAGTTCTGACAGAGAACAGCAATAAGGTACGCAAGTTTAGTTTCACGTAATATTCTATTATTTGATTGGTTGTTTTATGCAAATGTGTTTGCTATGACTAGGTTTCCATATTATGTATCGTTTATTCAATTTCAAGGAAATGTGTTGATAGTTGAGTTGCTATGCAATATTTTTTATTCAATTTCATGGAAATGTGTTGTTGCTAGAGTTGTTATGCAATTTACCTATAGTTTTACAGTTATTAGTTCATTGGTAGAATTGATTGCATGCGATCCAAATGTTCATATATGTAGGATTTCATAGGGTTATATGAAGTAACTTCCTCTTTCCTTTGTTTGTTAGGACGATACAGATCATCATGAGTTAACGATAATTACCTAATTATATCTGATTTTGTAATGTTTGAATAATATTGTAGGTTAAGGATTGCTGTGAGTTACAATTTATGAATTTCTTGCACTAGTAATTGAACATATAGTAGCATGAAAAAGAATACGGTAATATTCAATAGACGCTCACGTGGTAATTTAAGACCTGCCGCTGGAAGCGAGGTCAGTGCCCTACCGTACTAAGTCAGAATTTACGCAGTGTGTGGATAGCGAACATTCTCTGAGTAACGTGAGAGAATTTTATGTACGTCTTAGACAGTGCGGTATACATACATTTTGGGGTAATTTTGTCCTTTAAGGAACAGATTCTGTGAGAGAGACAAGACAGTCTGAAGACAGAAACTCGAGGAAAAGATGGACGATGTCAGAATAGAAGGACCAGGAAGTACATGCAGGTCAAAGCATAGAGCTTAGGAAGGATGAAATAGGAGACGGTGTTATATGGTCAAAGGAACGGTAGGTGATGAAAATCAGTGATTTACATTGCTCTCTTTTCATCTATCGTTATGATGATGAAATAAATCCAAATTAGACACACCTGTTAAATTTTATTTACATGATCTAACTTGAATTGGAATTGCCGTTATTAATTTGTTCTGATTAAATTTGTTATATTTGTGTCATAGGAACCCGTTTCACTGTGTTTCTTCCCAGTATTCTCGCTCAGTTCTCTGGTGAAATTATATTCTTCTTTCAATCCCGCCAGGCTATAATATCGAGGGAGATCATCCTCTAGATTACCTCAGCTAAATCCAATTAACCACCCTTCTTACTAAGAGGGAGACGTTACAAAGTGGGGTCTATAGTCCGGGATTACTTTGATCGGTGTGAGTGACAGAGGCTGAGTAGGATATTGGATAAAAATCAGAATACCGTAGCATTTTTTAAGATAAAGAACAAACTTTTAGCGACAGTAATTGCCTGTGGCATAGCATTGCCATCATGGCTATCAAATCCAGAATGTCATTAAGGCTATATAATACAATTGTTCTTTCTACCGCAAAACAATGTGTATAACTTCGTTCAATATTTACAAGATTATATTGGATCTTCCGGAAACGATATTCTCTGTGTACTTCTTTATAAGCGTTTTGATGATTTGATTTCGTACTAAACGTCAACTGCTCGAGTATGTTTTTCTTTAGTGCTATCATAAGTTAAGTTCTCGTTATTATTAATCCATGATTTTGCTAAATTCGCTGCTTGTAATGTCTTACTATGGTTAGATCAGCATAACTAAAACAATGGAACACAACTCCTTAAGAAAGTGATAATAAAACGTTGTACGGTCGATTACTTTTGGAGAAGTTTCAAAGAATCTTTCGTCTATGAACTCTTTATAGGGTTTATTTATAAACACATTTTTAACAAAATTAGCAACGCAGCCTTATGTTAATCAGATCTCACAAATGACCAGTAAATATCAGCACATATTAATGAGGTTATATGGCCTCCGAGTGGCAGACCCAACGGACAAAATAGAGGCCCTCTTAATGGATTGGTATTGATTTCTTCCCCATCAGTATTTCCGAATTTTATGCATATGTTAATTACATCATTGATATTGACAATTTGAAATGTATGTACTGTACGTTCCGGCATATTATGTTCTAAGATATTTCATTTTTTCATGAATAATTCATATTTCACGGGGATCAGGTCTGAATTCAACACCATAGGCAATGTGTTTTAAGGGATGATGTGGATCCAGCTAATGAAGGAATACAATGTTTGGAATATATATGGATGTATGTATATGTGTATTTTAACTATTAAGCAAATATTGTTCAATTCTATTGTCTACCTTGAATCCATAAAACCCAGGATTATCTCCTTTACTTTGGCTTGGATGTTATATTTTCTTTATGCAATACGTTTATTTATCTCCGAATTTTCCTGTAAATATTGACCCTGCTATAGACGCTGTATCGTTGTCACAAAAGCAGGTGCTTTACAATAACAGCAAGACACAGATAAAGCCCTTCTACATTTCATAATGGATGTGCTAACTGTGGAACAACAATTTTTGTATCAGATGTTTCGGCAAAATATTCAGATTTCTGTAAATGCAAGTTTGTATGAGATGTAGCACATTTCGGCAAAATATTCAGATTTCTGTAAATGCAAGTTTGTATGAGATGTAGCACATTTCGGCAAAATATTCAGATTTCTGTAAATGCAAGTTTGTATCAGATGTAGCACATTTCGGCAAAATATTCAGATGTCTGTAAATGCAAGTTCGTATATCATAATTCACCTTATTTATATTTCAATCATTTATAGAAATAACGAAATCTCTCTATACGATGCTGAAATCCGAAAAAAATATGTTGACCCAGAATAGACTAAGAAGAAGAAATCAACAGATTTCACTCCACAGAATGAAGGGTGTAAGGAATGATGGAGTGATCTATATTGAATAATGACTATTAGGTAACAATTTGTGCTGATAATCAAATATGCACGGGCACGAAGAACTAGCCATGAATTAAGATGAATGTGTTCTAATTAAACATACAATTGACGTGTTTGATATATGAATTTATATCAAAAGTTATTATTTACATAAGGTGACATATACATGCCCGTTAGCACGTTTACAAGGACGCATGCACCTACGCGGATTTCCACAGATGTCATTATTATGTAATTCCTCATACAAAAACACATGCAGATGTAGAAGACAGTTATCCTATTTAATAGACCTTGCTTCATGCAAGGAGATATTTTTTCTCGAATAATCTTTGAAAATGTACCATTCAATCAGTAACATAATTTTCCAATACACATTTAACGACAACGATTATACTTTTGTAAATTATTGGAGTCATTATTTATTTTCATTGTCATCTTTTCACTTGAAGACAAAATATAACACGCAATAGACATACACAAGACACGCACTTCGGGATTATTCATACTAGGTTAGACTTTTTAAAAAAAATAATAACTTTCTCATCTAGCATATGGAGCCTAACAATCCCTAAAATCCTCGCTAATTAATAACGGTAAGTGGGCGACTATTATAAATTAAGTTTTGTAGACTTTCTCTAAAGACACGTGACATGTGATATATTGCACGACTTGACCTTGCAAATATCAAATATGTGTAATTTAATGGGCAAAGTAAGAGAAAAATACGTAAATGAGCATTATACCATGCATAATATGGTGACTGAAATGTCATTTAATTACCATGTTAGACGAAGAGTTGAACCCATGCCATAATTTCGGACTCTTTAAGTGCAAGAAGTTCTCATATAGCCAGACAGATGATTTTAAAGGTCAACTGAATTCCCCGTTTATTTCTATTTAATGACATACATGGCGGAGACGCCATTCTAAGAATCGATACACGTTCCACGTGGATTTACTGACTGAATTTATATGCAGTAATAGGACCCATCTTTGGCAAAATAATTACTTTTAAAATATTAATTGACACTACTATGCCGGCAAATAATGCATTTAATGTGATACTGTAGATTGAAAAAACATATAGAGTTTATGAATTTTTTTAATAATCAAGCTAATGCTTTTAATTTGTTGACTTATCATAATAACGTACCAAAAGCTGCCAATAGAAATCCATTATAAACGACAAAGCACATTATCCGATAATTACCGAGAGCTCTAAAAAGCTTTTCTCATCCCACAACACTTAGAATATCAGGCAGAGTGGAATGAAAATATATTCTTGATTGTGTTAGATGTATATACTTCAGATTTTATCTTTACAAATGAAATTGATTAGTCTAATTATATTTTATTTGAAAGAAAGAACGTTTGTTTACAAATCTATGTTAAATAATTGTAATGTGCATTAACTGAATTATGCATGTTTCTTTTTACAACAAACACTGTATGTATAACAAAGCGAGATTAGCATGTATTTATGCGGCTGTATGTTTTATATCTATTAATATGCAGCATTTTATAGAGTTTCTGCAACATATTCGCCAGTCTGTAAATATATAAATGAATATATAAATGAAGAGGAAAGAAACTCGCAAGGACCTTGACATTTATTTTTTGACATTTTAAACTTACTTCAAAAGATACTGGCTGATCAATAACAAGAGAAATCATAAATAAACACATTTCATAACTTCACAAAGCTAAATGAATAGGCAAATGCTTATCACCATAATATTATTCCCCTCAACGTTCGTTGCATAAGAAAATTAGGAGAAAAATGCAAGTTTCAGGTTGCACGTATCTTTACTTCTCCGAGAAAATGGTTACAGATGCAGTTGTAAAAGCGTCTTTTGCGATCCTATTTACTGATTGCAAATTAATGTTACAAAACCAGCTCACATCTTTTGTTGCTACGGAAGAAGCGCTTTGACAAATAATATCTATCATGGACTTGTGTATTATGAAATGCAAGCGTTTCCCCATTTCAAAGGTCGGTTAATGAACGATAATAAGAAATATATGTCTTGAAAGGATAATCAGCTATGGAATTAGTAAAACGGTGAGAACAGTTTTTAACACAAGAACAAAATGATCTATATTCCTTAAAAACACTGATATTGTATTTAGACAATTCTTTTTCACCTTTTTTGTTACATATTTTCGAATCGGAAGCTTTAAGTAATTTCTCATTGGAAAAAAAATATACCATACAAGGAACATTGGAGATGTCACTAATAGAATACTGGAATGTGCGTCTAAAAATAAGTCGTGTTTGAAATGTATCACTTTCATTTCTCAGATGTTTTCTTTCCCATTTAAGTAACACATTGTATAATTTATTGTGTATAACGTATCCCATTGGCAGAACGATTCATATAATTTTGTTCATGTGAATGCACATGATACGCATCAAAACTGACAATTAAAATGTAGTATGTACTATCTAAACAAAATTAGTCTTGGGGTCCATGTATTGATAAGGAATCAAATATGAGCAACTTTATATATATATATATATATATATATATATATATATATATATATATATATATATATATATATATATATATATATATATATATATATATATGTGTGTGTGTGTGTGTGTGTGTGTGTGTGTGTGTGTTGTTGTTGTTGTTTCAAATCCATGGAAGAGGTTCTCTCTTCCGTTTCAATCTGACAGGCTAAATTTCCAAATTACGAGAACTCCACACGTTAGTTTTCAATCCATCTATAAGGTAAAGAAGATGATTTTGGTGACTCTAATTGCCTGTGGCATGTCAGCCATAATTGCAATTAAAGTCAGAATGCGTATTACATGTTTACCATAGGGGTATATAATACAATTGTTATCATTAAAGTAAAAAAAAGTCGATCCAAACTTACAGGATTATGTTTAATCTTCTTGAAACCATGTTCTCCGTTTATCTCTTTACAAGCGTTTTGAAGAATATCTTTCGTTCTCATACGTGTCAACCTCTCGACCTTTTTCTATTCTGTTATAAATTAAGTTCTCATTATTATTTGTATGCATGTGTTTGTGTGGGTTGTTTTACTCGTAAGCAAATATTATTCAATTCAATTGGCTACCCTGAATCCCAAAACTGAGTATGATTTCCTTTGCTTTGATTTGGATGCTATATTTTCTTCGTTTCTATTTTCTATACCCACTAAATTAACTGCATATATTGATATTGCCACTAAACAAATATAATTGTCTCAGCTTGTTTTACAAACACTGCACGAATTTGATTAAGCCTTTCTTCATTTCATAAGTAATTTGTTGGTTGTTCTGTAGCACATTTAAGCCAAAATATACATTTATGTAAGTATACGTTAATATGTCACACTTTAGCTTATTTATATTTCCAGTATTGACAGGAATAAAGAAACTTTTCTAAGCGATGATGAAATCAGACAAAAATAATGTTAAGTCAGAAAGTTCGTACTGAGCTCAAATAAAACAAACTCTATCTTCAACTAGCAAGAGGAGCACAAAAATATCTGAAATTCTCTTTGTCACTTCTAATTAATTACGTCAAGTGGGCAACTATCACAAATTATTATTTAGACTTTCTCTAAATACATGTAGCATGTGGTGTGATGCACGACATTAATATGATATTATCATTTAATTGACAAAATAAGAGAATCCAACTTTAGACCATGCATAATTTGAGTTCTGAAATGTCATTTTATTACAATCAAAGCCAGAATTGTATTATATTTACCCCACGTGGATAGAATACAATTATTATTACTACCATAAAAACAGTGGGTATAACGTCGATATTTGCTAATAAGAATATGTTGAACAACTTGGAACCATATCCTCCGTGTACTACTTTAAAAGTTGTTTGAAGTTAATTTCTCTTTAATATTAATACATGATCTCCTTCGCGTTGAGAAGTTCCAATGGAGCTGAGTTAGGAAAGATCCTAAAATTCTTTCACAGAATGGTTTTGCATACTAACATTTGGATACTAAACTTCGCATACTTAACTGAGTAACTCACCTGAGTGCTAGCTGAGCTTATGATGTGGTCTAATGACCGATCTTCTTCCACAGCCGTACATATTGCATTTTTGTCTGTCAACAATTGCCTATAAACTTTTTATTGGAGTTATTTATAATAAAAATACTTTTTATATAACAACGTAGCTTTATATCAACTAGATAATGTTCGCAAATGTTGGATGACCAGCTAAATCAACGCATATTAATGACGTTAAATTGGCTCTAAGTGGCTGAACTTATGTACATATTAGAAGCTTTATTTCGTAATAGATTGGTAAGGATCGTAACTCAGCATTCCGAATTTCATACATCATTGATTATAACAATCTGATTTCTACGTACTGTAGATTCTAGTATTCACACAAATAATATATACACAGTCACGTAAGATTCCGGTAATCACACAAATCACACTGTCACACAAGATTCATAGTGCATTCTAAAATATTTCATCTTTTCATGAATGCTTCGTGGTTGGAGAGAGTCAGGTACTGATGCGAACTGCATTCTGTTTAAAATACTGATCTGTCACCAGCTAATGAAGGAACACACTTCTATACAGAATATAACTATTCATTTAACTTGATAGACAAATACAATATTGCAAGGCCAGTTGTAAGATGTACTAGAAAAATAATAACTCCAGGCGCTAAAATCAAATTGGCAGTTCCGTTTTAAATACATACGCCAGATTTCATCACAGAATCGAGTCAGTGTTTCTAACTTTAGTTGTCCGGCTGGTCTCCATTCATTTGTTCTTCATTTCTCACATAGCCGGGCTTGTCCCAGGGGTGCCACTGATGACTTGGCGACAATTTCACTCCATTTTGCCCTGTTCTCTGCTGCTCTTTGGTACTTTGCAAAGAGTATGCATGTCCACTCTTTAAATTTATCATCCCATCTCTTCTTGTGTCTGCCTTTTTTTCTCTTTCCTCTCACTGTGCACTGTAGGATTGTCTTTGACCGGTCAGATGAGCTTGTGACTTGACATTACCATCTTAGTTTGTGTTTCTTTCCGATATTGAGCAAATCATTATATGTTCCTGTTTTCCAGCGCTTGAAAACCTACCACTGAGGATCTTCCTGCTTGAACAAATTATGCTGGTCCATTGCCTACCCCAGCTGACATTCCTTTCGTAAATGCCTTTACTGCATCCTCTACTTCTTCCTTGAAGATCCAGTGGTCCACCTCTGTTGTACTGAAGTTTAATACAGCTTCATGTCCTGAAAGAAGTCTCTTGGTTGTAAAGCTCTGAACAGTATTCCTCGTGGTAGAGATCCCCTTTCTCTCTGTCGTCATTTATTTCACCAAACGGTATGCCTCTTTGCTGTAATTCTGGTTTGGTCCGAAAGTCAGATATATTCGCTTGCTTAAAGTTTTTCTTAATTACGTTGTTAATCCCCCTGTGTTGTTCTGCTCCGTCATGGTGTTCTCGCTTCCTCTTCAGTTCTCTCCTCACATCACAGAGGTCGACGATATATGTTAGGACCCAGGGCTTCCGTATCCTACGACGCTTGTCAAGGATCAAGCTGGCTGGGCCTATTACTGCCGTGTTGAAGGTGGTAATTAATTTCTAGGTTTACTCTTCAGCTTCCAGAATTATTAATGGTACAAATTTGCTGCCTATCGATGATTCAAATGAATGTTTCACGCTCGAATCTTTAAGTATTTCAAGTTGAAACCTGATCTTTACCTGTATTAGTTTCTTGGTCTTCCTCAGAATTTTGATAGTCATCATCAGCTAGTCATGGTCGCTTCCTAGGACAGCTCATGGGAAGCTCCGTGTTCTGGCAATGTTAACTCTAGACAGGAAGCGCCTCCTCACGAAGATGTAGTCAATCTGGTTGTGATGTTTTCCGTCTGGACTTTGACAAATCCAGCTTTAATATAGTCTGTGGGGGCCATGTGTGTTAACACTAGGTTATTGTAGGTGCAAAGTTCATAAGATTGAGTCCTCTCTCGTTGGTCTGTTCATTACAGTATGAACCGGGCTAGTCTGATACGAATGCACACATGCAGATGTAGAAGAAAGTTATCTTGATTAATGCGAGCAGTGTTTCGAATATTCTATGAAATTGTAACATTCAATAAGTAACATAATTTTCCGTAATGCATTTAACGAAAACAATTATTTGTTTTAATTTTTTCGGTGACTAGTTGTATTCTGTCATCTTCTCAGGTGGAAATAAAGACAATATGCGATAGTCATATATGAAACGATCACTTCTCGAATGTTCAGATTTAGTCCAGATTTCATCTAGCTTATGGAGCATAAAATTGTCTGAAACCGTCGTTATCAATTCTAAATAATAACCCTTGGCCAATTCTAATTAATAACGGCTAGCGGGCGACTATTATAAATTAAGTTCTATTTTTAGACTTTCTCTTAATACACGAAGCATGTGTCATATATTGCTCTACTTGACATTGCTAATAATAAAATATAATATGTATCATTTAATGGAGAAAAAACGAGAATAATATAGAAATCAACACTAGACCAAGCATATATTGGTTTCTGAAATGTCATGTTAATATAATATAAAGGGGGGGTGGGGGTAAACGATTTAAATTAGAAGAGGAGTTAAACCCACGCATAGGCTGGTTTCTAAAATGTCATTTTATTACAATGTAAAAGGGCGTAAAAGATTTAAATTAGACGAAAAGTTACACCCTTACCGTAATTTCCGAATCTTTAAAGTTCACGAATTTCATCTTATAGTCAGACAGATAATTTTAAAGGTCACATGAATTACTGGTTTGTGTCTCTCTAAAAACATACACGGCAGAGGCGCCATTCTAAAACTCGATACACTTTCCACATGGATGTACTGAATGACTTAATACAGTCTGATAGGACCTCATCTTGGACAAACTAGTTACTTTGAAAATATTAATTGACACTACTATACCGGTCAATAATACATTTAATATGATACTGTAGAATAAAGAACACACACACACACACACACACAGTTAACGAATTTCTTTTTTAAATCAGACTGATAATGTTCATTTGATGATTTTTCATAATACCATACACCATACCCCAAGCTGCCGATAGAAGTCCATTATAAATGACTCCAAAGAACCAGTTTTGTACATAAGTACCCCCAAAATAGAGATCCACACATTTTGGAAACGTATCCAACCATTATTTAGTTTGCCATTTGACTGATGGTGCTAAATATTTAGAGCAGGACAAATTTACCGTGTACGAGACATTTGAAACATTACGTCATTTTCGAACTAACTTTTTAATGCATGTGTTTTTTTCAGTCAATCAGTCAGTCAACAAGTAATCAGCAGAAGCATCAGCAGCTCAAGTTTTGTTCTTAGTACTATACTGGCGATATCGGAAAGTGGGTACTAAAATCAGGAAGACCCAAAGCAAAATCACAAAACCAAATAATAGACCCAAACAACCAAACCAAATGTGCGGGTATCGAATATATGCAGTGATGTCAGCATTACATTTTTTCCTCCCAGAGTTTTAAAAATCTGCGACTATCTCGTTTTCCGAGGAAGATGTTAAATCAATTAACAGAGAGAGTGTTTTGAATTATTAACATTTTGAAAAAACTTTCTTTCCATTCCATAACCAGAAAGATAATTTTTATCCTGCTTTAGTAATCTCAAATTATATTGTTTCTGTTCACTGTTCTGTACCCGCACAAAAACAACCAAAGATTTATATCCCTCTTTCCCACATCCCACCAACACCATTGCGCCTCGAACGTACATCTGTTGTATACCATCATCCTATATACTTTTGTAATTTCATTCAAGAGTTCACGACAAGCCGTTTTCGTGTCAGCTAAGTCATCCGATTTGTCTGATCTTTGCAAGTGCAGTCGCAGGTGTTTGACAATACACCGAAAGCATGACTGATCCGGTCACTCTTTACTATTCTGTCATGTTATTGCCATGCAATTGATATAAACTGATAGTAATTTATGTTAATTAGTGAAGGAATCGCACATAATAATCATGTATGCAACATCAATCGTGTACGGAGAATAATATCGGAATAAGAATTTGATCACAAGTATTACAGTCATCATTAAGATGAAAAGCAGTCCAAAAGACAACAATGTTCTTTAAAACACAAGATAACCTAATTTAGTAGACTAGTGTTGCATCAGAATAAAACGAAAACAATAAAGGAAAAACAACACATTTTAATTTTTTAATTCCCGTGTCAATACGATTAGGAAGTTCGTTGTAGACATAGCATTCTCTACTGCACCATGGCATAATAATATTGATATTCTCTCCTACCTTGGGTAATCCATATTGCTTTCCTGTACTATATTGCGTGAGTCGTGCTGCTATCCCGTTCTATATTGAACAAGGCATATTGCATACGTTGCCTATGCCATTCTGATATCCTCATATACGCCATATTACTAACCTGTTCTATGTTGCGTAAGTCATATTCGTATCCTGTCCTATGTTGCGTATGAAAACTATGATGGAAATAAAATGTACCTATTACTCAGACCTTACTTTTAATTAGGCATTGGTAACGGGTGCAGCAACATAAGTATCTATATATATATATATATATATATATATATATATATATATATATATATATATATATATATATATATATATATATATATGAAGATGGGTCTCATGGTCCATAAACTCACAGAGAAGCAAATAGTGGCACTTTTGTAACGAGATAAACAGGGTTAAGATATGCAATCAATTTCCAAGCAGTTTTTTAAAATGACAAGATGGCTTTCGTGAAACCTTGTCTAATCAGGGTCTAAAGTAGTTATTTGGTCTCGACTCAATGACCCGAAACAACTCCAAATAGTCAAAAGCGTACGTCTTTCAGTCTTCGTACCCGACATAATTCTTTTTTGACGTATCATCATGTGAATTTTCTCCCCCAAATCCCTATTAATGAATTTATTGGGTCTTTTGCACAGTTCGATTTCTAACGTATTACATTATCGCCATCAGTTTGCTTGTTACCAGTGATGTTCCGAATTACATCCAGTGCTTTCTGAGAAACATTTGTAATTGCACCAATGAGCAAAATATCTTGTATAGATAGGTTTTCCTCAATTAATAACAATGTTCAACTAGAACAAATCGGTTTTGCAGTTATTTTCGTATTCAGGGTTTCTCCATCAGAGACCCATGTTATAATATATTTTGGTCTCAATGAATATGTCGTAAACCTTTCCACATAATTAGCATTATGCGGTAATAGCCATAAAATTACATAGTTTTTATTGATTGTTTTGTACCTACAGTTTAGTCACAGGTGTTCCACGAATTAACAATACACCTATAGGAAAACCGACCTGGACGCTCTTTTCTCTTGCCATGTTATTTCCATGCAATAGATATGATCTTATTATACATAGAGTACAAGCCACGAAAGACAATATTACAGTATTCTGTGCGGCTAATGATGAGTGAAATGGTTTCCTGATCTCCTTTCATATTAACCTGAATATTAATGTCATGCATATGAGAACCCGATTCGTGATTACCTCTTCTAAATAAATTCATATGCCGTAGATACATCCTGACAGTAAACCTATTTATCTGATTAATCTGAAATTGAACACAGATAGTGTTATGAAATGATATTTAATGCGTTTCAGGGCGTTACGCGAATGCTTTCCATCGATATTTCCTTGCTTTTCGCGTCAGAATGCCAATTATGCATCATTGAAGCAAACCAGATATTGCAATTCGTTCTGTAACAAAAGACGAACAAAAACTGAAAGTTTCACAAAACACCAGTGCATTATATCAGTTGTACGTTTTGCAACTTCCAGCAAATGATGGGATATCTTCAGGGATGCAAAACTATTCTACAGGGCTTGATTCTGAAATATGTTAGCCTCGTGAGAGTAAGGAGTAGATATAGAGCATTCTGTATAGGACAAGCTAGCCCTAGCTATACAAAAACGCGTAGCATCCCATGATATGAAATATAATGTAAATTATTAATTCGTTATGGAATGTTTAACCTGTTGGATACCTTGATAACATTTCTTGTCAAATATGCTGACTGCAAACAATTTGCACGTTACTGAGCTCCTCGGGTACATTTGCTATAAATCAGCTGCGCATTATTCAGCGAAATTATGCAGCCATCTGTGTCATTGAAAAGATTTACAAAATATGAAATAAAAATAAAGTATTACATTTTAAATCATTATATATACCGATGAATATTTGTCGCAGCTGCAAGTAAATCTTGAGAATACTGCTTTTTTATTTCAGCAGAATAGTTTGATGCTTTGCCCATGTATTAAGACACGTATAATTGCCGCAGCCATGGGTTGATGTCTAAACACTGCCGCGGGCTATAGTTAATCTCTTACGCAAGGTTACCGTAATCCGCAAGAGAGGAATTTTGAATCGACAAAGGTGATAGATCGTGCCAACTGGACAAAGGCTTGCCGTGTCACATCTACATGCTAAAGATTTGTTTAGATATCAGAGGAAACCGGCGAGGTGAGCGAGGCGTGTTCTCGTCCGTCCCCACGTTGACATTGTCCGCTATTTGATTGGATCGGTTCACAAAGATATCCAATCGGAATTGAGATAGGGGTTGTCCTTACAATTTGGATCCGAAGTATAACTTCATAACTCGCAAGCAAAAGGTCAGTAGTTATCCTTGGAAAATTGCTGAGCAAATAGGATTACTCCGAGAAAGCCACTCCTAATTTGGCGATAAAACTTAGAAACGAATTATAAGGAAAGACAAAGCTTCTAAAATGAAGCTTTTTATGGTACAGAACGTCCGGTTCAGTTGCGTCCGGAGTCTCCAGGAGGTGGAAACAGAAGTGAGACCAGCAGAGCAGTCGGAGTCGACCAAAGTCTAGTCGGTGGAGAGAAGGTGTATAGAAGGTGGAGGAGGAGAAAAGGAGTCGAGGAGGAGCAAATGGAGGAGTATAGAGAAGTTGAGGAGAAAAAGGAAATTGGAGAAAGTCAAAATGAATATTAGAAGAAATTGGGAGGAATTGGAGAGAAGAATACACAGATAAGTAAAATACAAGGGCGGGTGGAAATCTATCGCACACTACTAATCAAGTGATGCGATCGGCTAGTACAGGGTCAAGCGGAAGGAGAGTATTTGGGAAATTTGACTCATTTGACTATTGAATTGTTATTAAATTGTTATTCGTTGAATTTCACTTTTTTGCACATTCAATCACTTAACCATCAACATTGCTGACTGGGGGCTCGGAGATTTACATCTATCTTTCTTCAATTTAACTTCCAACCAAAATCGAGCGGGGGGGGGGGGGCTTATACAATAACTAAACAAAATATTGGGAACATCCCACCCCGACCATAACAACCCTCACAACTTCCTAGAATTTGATTCTATATGACTTTATTACAATCTTCTATATTTTCTATCTGAAAGAAATCTCAGCGATATACAGCTGAAACTTTTAGGCTGCATTTCATACAAGGGCTGAGAAGGACTGTAGATTATGCATGTCCACTCTTTGAATTTATCATCCTATCTCTTCTTGTGTCTGCCTTTTTTCTCTTTCCTCTCAATGTGCACTGTAGGACTGTCTTTGACATGCCAGATGGGCTTGTGACTTGACAATACTATCTTAGTTTGTGCTTCTTTCCGATATTGAGCAAACCATTATATGTTCCTGTTTGCCAGAGTTTGTTTCAGATTGTTTTTAGAAAACCTACCATTGAGGATCTTCCTGCTTGAATAAGTTCTGCTGGTTCCTTGCCTACCTCAGCTGATATTCCTTTCGTAAATGCCTTTACTGCATCCTCTACTTCTTCTCTTAAGATCCAATGGTCCACCTCTGTTGTACTGAAGTTTAGTACAGCTTCATATCCTGAAAGAAGTCTCTTGGTTGTAAAGCTCTGAACAGTATTCCTCCTATCTGTCAGGAATATCTTCATATTCTGATGCTCTTACCAGCCTTGAGTTGAATCGTGGTAGAGATCCCCTTTCTTTCTGTCGTCAGGTCTTTCACCAAACGGTATGCCTCTTTGCTGTAATTCTGGTTTGGTCCGAAAGTCAGATATATTCGCTTGCTTAAAGTTTTTCTTAATTACGTTGTTAATCCCCCTGTGTTGTTCTGCTCCGTCATGGTGTTCTCGCTTCCAATTTAGTTCTCTCCTCACATCACAGAGGTCGACGATATATGTTAGGACCCAGGGCTTCCGTATCCTACGACGCTTGCCAAGGATCAAGCTGGCTGGGCCTATTACTGCCGTGTTGAAGGTGGTTATCAATTTCTAGGTTTACTCTTCAGCATCCAGAATTGTTAATGTTGCAAATTTGCTGCCTATCGATGATTCAAATGGATGTTCCACGCTCGAATCTTTAAGTATTTCAAGTTGAACCCTCATCTTTACCTGTCTTAGTTTCTTGGTCTTCCTCAGAATCTTGATAGTCATCATCAGCTAGTCATGGTCGCTTCCTAGATCAGCTCCTAGGAAGCTACGTGTTCTGGCAATGTTAACTCTAGACAGGAAGCGCCTCCTCACGAAGATGTAGTCAATCTGGTTGTGATGTTTTCCGTCTGGACTTTGACAAATCCAGCCTCAGTATAGTTTGTGGGGGCCATGTGTGTTAACATGCAGTTAACGAAAACAATTATTTGTTTTAAATGTTTGGGTGACTCTTTTCATTCTGTCTTCTCAGGTGGAAATAAAGACAATATGCGATAGTCATATATGAGACGCTCACTTCTCGAATGTTCAGATTTAGTCGAATTTTCATGTAGCTTATCGAGCATAAAATTGTGTTAAAACCGACGTTATCAATTCTTAATAATTACCCTAGGACAATTCTAATTAATAACGGCTAGTGGGCGACTATGATAAATTAGGTTCTATTTTTAGACTTTCTCTTAACACACGAAGCATGTGATATATTGCCCTACTTGACATTGCTAATAATAAAACATAATATGTATCATTTAATGGACAAAGAAAGAGAATAATATAGAAATCAACATTAGACAGAAGCATATATTGGTTTCTGAAATGTCATGTTATTATAATATGGGGGGGGGGGCAACGATATAAATTAAAAGAAGAGTTAAACCCACGCATGGGCTGGTTTCTGAAATGTCATTTTATTTCAATTTAAACGGGCGTAAAAGATTTAAATTAGACGAACAGTTACACCCTTACCATAATTTCTGAATCTTTAAAGTTCACGAATTTCATCTTATAGTCAGACAGATAATTTTAAAGGTCACATGAATTACTGATGTGTGTCTCTCTAAAAACATACACGGCAGAGGCGCCATTCTAAAACTCGATACACTTTCCACATGGATTTACTGACTGACTTAACCCTCTGATAGGACCTCATCTTTGACAAAATAGTTACCTTGAACATATTAACTGACACTACTATACCTTTCAATAATACGTTTAATATGATAATGTAGAATAAAGAACACACACAGCTAATGAATTTCTTTTTTAAATCAGTCTGACAATGTTCATTTGATGGTTTTTCATAATACCATACACCATACCCCAAGCTGCCGATAGAAATCCATTATAAATGACTCAAAAGAACCAGCTTTGTACATAAGTACCCCCAAATTATAGATCCACACATTTTGCAAACGTATCCAACCGTTATTTAGTTTGCCAATTGACTAAATATTTAGAGCAGGATATATTTACCGTATAAGAGACATTTATAACGTTACGTCATGTTCGAACTAACTTTTTAATGCATGTGTTTTTTTCAGTCAGTCAACAAGTAATCAACTGCAGAAGCACCAACAGCTCAAGGTTTGTTCTTTGTACTATACTGGCGATATCGGAAAGTGGGTGCTAAAATCAGGAAGAGCCAAAGCAAAATCACAAAACATAATAATAAACCCAAACAACCAAACCAAATGTGCGGGTATCGAATATATGCAGTGATGTCAAAATTACATTTTTTCGTCCCAGAGTTTTAAAACTCTGCGACTCTCTCGTTTTCCGAGCAAGAAATTACATCAATTAACACCGTACTGCAGACGGCTCAAGTAAAACGTTTGAGAGAGTGTTTTTAATTAACATTTTAAAAAAACTCTTTCCACTCCATAACCAGAAAGATAATTTTTATCCTGCTTTAGTAATCTCAAATTATATTCTATCTGTTAACTGTTCTGTACCCGCACAAAAACAACCAAACGTTTCTATCCCTCTTTCCCCCATCCCACCAACACCATTGCGCCTCGAACGTGCATGTGTTGTATACCATCATCCTATATACTTTTGTAATTTCATTCAAGTGTTCACGACAAGCCGTTTTCGTGTCAGCTAAATCATCCGATTTGTCTGATCTTTGCAAGTGCAGTCGCAGGTGTTTGACAATACACCGAAAGCATGACCGATCCGAACACTCTTTACTCTTCTGTCATATTATTGCCATGCAATTGATATAAACTGATAATAATTTATGTTAATTAGTGAAGGAATCGCACATTAATAATCATGTATGCAACATCAATCGTGTACGGAGAATAATATCGGAATGAGAATTTGATCACAAGTATTACAGTCATCATTAAGATGAAAAGCAGTCCAAACGACAACAATGTTCTTTAAAACACAAGATAACCTAATTTAATAGAATATTGTTGCATAAGAATAAAACGAAAACAATAAAGGAAAAAAAAAACACATTTCAATTTTTAATTCCCGTGTCAATACGATTAGGAAGTTCGTTGTAGACATAGCATTCTCTACTGCACCATTGCATACTAATATTGATATTCTCTCTTACGTTGGGTAATCCATATTGCTTTCCTGTACTGTATTGCGTGAGTCTTGTTGCAATCCCGTTCTATATTGAACAAGGCATATTGCATACGTTGCCTATGCCATCCTGCTATCCTCATATATGCCATATTACTAACCTGTTCTATGTTGCGTAAGTCATATTCGTATCCTGTCCTATATTGCGTATGAAAACTAGGAAGGAAATAAAATTTACCTGTTACTCAGATCTTACTTTCAATTAGGCACTGGCAACGGGTGCAGCAACATAAGTATCTCCTGCAGCCATATATATATATATATATATATATATATATATATATATATATATATATATATATATGTATGCATATGCAACGTGTCGAATTTTGAATCGTACTGAACCTTAAAGTTGAATGCATTGAGCATTACAATTTTATCACATTTAAGCCTGAAAAGTCTTTGTGAATGGTCAGAATCGTCATTTCGACCATTCTTCTTTTCTCACCCTACCCCATGTTAGTGTTAAAACCTGAAAGGGATAAAATTATTACTCTGGGAGATGGACCTGGGCATTGCTACGCATTTGAGCTACCAACCATAGCCGGTTGTTAGGAACCCATGTCAAATTATCGTTTTCAAAGGGAAATTGATATGCCCGTACTTCAAAGATTCTATGCTGTCCGAGATCAGATGGAGAAAAAAAAATGATTGTCATGGGATAGAATAGGATCAGCTGCTTACGATTGGCCAGAGTAAATTAAGGCGTACACATTGAATATGATGTGGATTTAAAGTGACGACCTTAGTCGAAATTCTTTGGTCTTACAATTTCCTGCGAGAGGTCGTTGCTCCGAGGACGACTAAAACGACTAGTGCTTTCCTCGTTAAACTAGAAAAGAGGACCAGATGGATGTCTTGTAAGAAACGACAGGGTTTAGTACTAGGACGCATCATTTATGAACGAGAACAGCATTAAGGAACAGCTTTCTGGAAAGAAGGGACAGTCCGAAGACAGAAGTCCAAAGAAAAAGGAGTGACGAGTACAGAATAAAGGAATCGGAAGTCCAGGACGGGGTGAAGCATAGAGAATAGGAAGGGTCGAAGAAACAGGAAGACTTCGCTACACGATCAAGGGTTGATGCAGTCAGTCGTGGACATTGCGCTCTTTTCACCACTCGTTATGATGATGAAATAAATCCAAATTAGTCACTCCTATTAAATTATGTTTACATAATTTAGATTGAATTGGAATTGCCGCTATTAATTTGTTTTGATTAAATTTGTTACTTTTTTTCTTGTTTAAGGAGGCTCGTATTGTATTATTACTTCTCAATATTCTTGCTCAATTCTGTTGAAATTATATCGTCCACTCCCACCGGGCTATAATATCGAGAAAGGTCATAATTCAATAAAACACCCCACTTACTCTGAGGGCGACGTCACAATATATTTAGTGTCCTGACAAAATTAACGAAAAACAATACAAGTTTAATCGTTTGAGGCATATTTTCAAATCAAAATGGTTCGGTACTTTTCTGCCGCAAAAATATTCGTCTTCGTCTCCTTTTTTTCTTCACAATATTTTAGAAAGATAAATCAGCAAGCATGCACATAGCGCACATTGGAACTGCCAATTAAAAGTGAAGTATAGATATATATATGAAGATGGGTCTCATGGTGCATAAACTCAGAGAAGAAAATAGTGGCACTTTTGTAACGAGATAAACAGGATTTAAGATATGCAATCAATTTCCAAGCAGGTTTTTAAAATGACAAGATGGCTTTCGTGAAATCTTGTCTATTCAGGGTCAAAGAAGTTATTTGGTCTCGACTCAATGACCCGATAAAGCTCCAAATAGTCAAAAGCGTACGCCTTTCAGTCTTCGTAAAATATTGGGAGCACCCCACCACCCCGACCATAACAACCCTCACAAGTTCCTAGAATCTGAATCTATATGACTTTATTACAATCACTTATAATTGTCTATCTGAAAGAAAGCTCAGCTATATACAGCTGGAAGTTTTAGGCTGCATTTTATACAAGGACTGAGAAGGATTGAATTTCCTTCTCTCAGCCTAAACACACTACATACAACTTGGTCATGGCATCCTGACTTATAAAGCGATATTTTCCGTGCATGAGATAAGACTCTGTACACATGAATCAGGGTTTTCTAAGAAGAGGGTGATTAGTAGAAATTGGTCATGCAATCTTTACAATCGCCTTACTTGCCTCTTGTACCTTTTGCTATATTTTGTTCCTCTTTCAAATTAAACATTCTTGTAGCACGAATCAAATGAAATCAAATACTTTACAAAAGAAAACAAAACTATTTGATTCTACATGTTTGATATGACTGTTTCAGAAACTTATAAATGTTTTTTTTCCGTACAATGTATTTTCACTCACCTGAGTATTATATGCATCTAATAAAGGATCTTAGTATAAGCTCCTTGCTTACTTATTTCAGATAATTAACTTCTTCGAATAGAGAAATCATTAGAAGGTATTACATTATTCTGTAATTATTGGCACAAGTTGCTTTTATTTCAGGATGTGTTATTATATACCGTGTACCTAACATCGTTATACGATGTAAAATGGCTCTTAACTTCGTTATTGTTGTACAGTCTAAGCCTAATACATACATGCCTGCACGCACGCACGCATACACACACACACGCATGCATGCATGCATGCATACATGCATGCATACATAATCAAGTTAACTAATATTAATCTGCCAACATAAAAAGTAATATAATATACCTTTTCCGTCTTGGATATTGTAGGTGTATTGGGAACACATAATCATGGTTAAACGTTTCTTTCGGTAATTAATGTCATCAGCACCCACCAATGACAAATCTGATATTACCTATAAAAGAAAATAATAATAAAAGTAACTTCGTTCTACATTAAGAAGCTTCTTTTCTACAGCTTTATATCCCTATGTATGAAAGTAACACATGGGTAAGAAAGTCTGACGTACGCTGGATGCTTTCTGCTAACTGCAATGGGCTTTGATCCAAAATTTGGCATTTTATAGAACAATATATGGCATCATCAAGCTTCTGCCTAAAATCCTGCAAGGGAAAAACTAAGAATGACGCACATTTTATAACCTGGAGGTGAATGTTAATAAGTGAAATACTGAATTACACGCGTCTGTCTTTTATTAAGCAAAAGCGAAAATTTGAATCGGGCCATGTGTTAGATGCCAAGTTTGTCTACTGAGTATTTGAAAATCAGAAGCTTTTGTTTAGTTATTGTTGCTGAATTTTCTCCAACTGAACTTGCAAGTGTTGTACCTGTCTCTTTTTACTGATCTGTGTTAATACATATACACATAATAATTAACGTGTTTATCTGCTAAAAGTAACTTTTAGATTGCGTCTTCTGGTGTCATGACGGTAGTGTTGCGATCGTGGGCTCAATCATACATTATCAATATAGGATATTATGGAAATTCTATGGATTCTTTTAGCCAATCTTTAAAATGTGTTTCAGAAAGAAAACTGCATGCCAAATGAAGTTATAGTAACAGTAATTAATACCAAAATGATTTATCCATGTTTATTGTAATAGCTTAAATAAATGTGCGTTGCTTATCCGAGAGAGTGCCCATAATCGCTATCTTTATGTCTCCATGGCGGCAGAAAAAGGAAAAAGGTGTATCAGTCACTATTATGCTAACTAGCATTTAATGTAACTATCCAACACATTATCCAAATACTAGTAGATTTTTAACGCTTAACCACCAACAATAGATTATGTGCTATGCGACAAGACAATGCGTACCACATATATAGTTTGAAAGTACTCGTCAGCTAAACTATGATCATTATGGATCTCGACATGGTACACTCGCAACTTGCCATAAAATAGGTTCTCAGCAAAATTTAGCATGCAATACTACGGTTTACTGAACACGTTGTTCAGCGGTCATGTCTCTCCGAATCCTATTCTGATACCCGTGCATGGCCTGCACTAAATCCGTCAAGTCAAACCAACAATGCCACTTATGTGATTGCAAATGCGCTGACTAGACAGTTTCAAAATACAATTGATTGTTATTGGTATCTAAAAATTTCATGCATTACTTTAGTTGATATGAGTTACGAGAATCCGTGTGAATTCACCGATGTTAGCCAACTTCACGTATGAAAAGACTTGAATGTGTGTATTCGCTGAAAATAACGTAGTTAAGGCATATAATCAATTTCATTCATTCTTTTGTGTAACTGAGACGAGAACGGAATGGTCATGTCTCGTGTGATGTTAATGTGAGTCAGGATGGAATAGCCATTAGTAAGTATATTAATCTTATGAAACTAGGTTTGCCACGTTTAGCTTGACCAGATAGCCTTTGGTATCTGTTTGAATTCCGATAGAACGATATCTGACATAACGGGAGGGGAGTAATGATCTGTTCCCAGTAGGACAACTGACAGAAGATGTATGTTGCCTCTGTTTATTTTGAAATGGGAAATAGTTCCACTGACGTATCCACGTTCCTACGTATCCACCTACCCACACAAAGTTTGCTGGTCGAAAAAGGCGAAACAGTAGGGAGGTTGGAGAAGGGTAAAAGCGAAAGGACCTGGAGGAACAACCACACTGAAGTTGGAGTAGACTGGAACAAGCAGATTATGAAGCTGTACAAGGCAATGACTTCGATTGTTCACTCGATTCTATCATGAATCAATTATATCATTTAAAACAGTATAAATATGTTTGTGTTTGAAATTCGGTGAAAGATTTATTTCAAAATGAAGTGTATCTTCCTAATGTAATGTATTATCACAGTTGCTTATGTAATTGATTAAACTGGTTTTTTGGGGGGATGATTATTTAAAGAACCGACGTGTTTTAAGAATGGAGGCATTCAACCTTGTGTTTATCTCATACTTACAAACAAACAAAGCCAATGTTTTAATACCTTAAATATAACTACTGGTATAAGGGCTTTTTATGATATAGTTTTTACACAGTTAAGGGTCACGGTGCATTCTGAAACGAAGAAAAGGTATTGCATAGAAGTTTCGAAAATTTGGTTTGATTGAATGAATTTATAAATATTTTACAAAATGTTCCATTTACTGCCCTGTCTTCCAGTATTAACTCGGAATATGTCAACTCTGACAGTCAAATATGTTTCCTCCTAATCGTCTAAATGAAACTAAGGCGTTCCCAATTCAAACAGAACAGTCCTCTTGACAAAAGTAATTAGATACCTGGCAGCATTTCTATCCATCATATCCGAACTGTCTGATAATTCAAATGAGACCCAGTTATCATCATTTTTGAGAATATTTTTAGCCAACCTTTGGATGCTTGTCGTAAAGGTCATGGATGCCAGACCACTGTTGTCTTTACTTGAAGACCGGTAGAAGGCTCTCGATGAAACCAAATATGTAGCTGCAGCTATGTGTCAAATCGAAAGAAGCAAATTAAAATGCCTTGATTAGTTGGGCTGAATTTTAAAAAGTGGGTTTCTCAGAAGTAAATTCTCGGACATTACTCTGTATTACTTTAATCAACGATATCTTCTGTTCTACTACAAATGTATCTTGACACAAATTAATCAGCAGGTAAAAATATTAAAACTGGATTGATGATACAAACCTAAATTTAGACATAAGTAAGCAATGATTGAACAAAACGTCGAATACTGTACATATAAATTTACAAAATACATTGTGATAGTAAGTAATAGGTGGCAATTCGCATGGATGATCAAATTATTGCGAGGAAAGAAAATTGAATTAAAATAAGGCTTACATTATCTTTTAAAGAATATATCACATCTATTCAAAATAATATTTCATGTTAAGCCGTAATATATAGAATAGTGCGGACATGCAAAGCCTCTGATAACATTTAGGTGATTATAATTTGCCAGGTAATAATGAATGAAAAATAGCATGCTTGCCAAGGCATGAACACTTTGGTGGGCTATCATAGATGGCATCATTACCAATATCTGAAAAGCCCACATATATAGAAGATAACCCCACAGATTATCTTCTATTATTTTCTTCGTTATGTTACGAATCTATGCTCTTAAAATAAGTAACAGAAAAGAGTGAAGGCCAACAAACTATGTAAAATTTAGCAAATAATTTATTTCCCCTCAATACAAAGTGAAAATGAGAAATAAGAACTTACGTTATTGCGAATTAAATCCCAAAATAACAAAAGTCCTAAAAATATAAAGACCTGAATAAAACTCAGTACAAGTCCAGAATAAATCCAAAAACTAACGGAGATGATATTCTCTGTTATAGCTCCTAGTGTGTTGAAGTACCAAGTCTTTTGTTGAATCACAGTAATATAATTCCATGTTTGAATTCACTATAAATTCCAGTGATTGTTTTTATCCAAGAATTTTGTCAGAGCAGTTTGGTATTTCCAGAGAAATCGATCATTTGAATTCAATAATTTTAAGAAACAAAATTCAACCCAATAGGACACGACAAAATATACAATTTCAAGTTGCTAGATCTTAAAACAACTGATAAAATCCTCCCAGTAACACTATCTATAGCTCTCTACTTGACCTAAGGTCACAATTAGCATTTTCTATAAATAAACATTACCTAATAGAAAATAACCTTCTAGTATGATCCAGATGTTTGCAAAACAATAACCTGGATTATCTTTAATTCACTTAGGAAATTAAAAAACCTGGACCCAAATAAACATATTGACTTCTTCTATTAATAATAATAATGATTTTAAACCCAAACATACAGATAATTATTTAGCTATGTATTAGTTGTTTACAATGAATAAAACAAAGTCAATTTGGGTCAAGCAGAAATTATCTCAATTTTGGACGAGGTCAATTCCAACATACAATGGTACATTGCAATAGCATGTAATGAAATGAAATAAAAAAAACTAACAAAGTAAATTAAATATACATAACAGTTACTAAGCATATTCTGATTTGCAATTGGATTTTGAATAATACATTTAACATATAATGTATATTTGCTTTCAAAATCTTTATTGTTACTGTTTACTCCCATCACCTCTTGATATGGTATAACAGATTACAATGCAGACTGCTAAATAACAGATACGTAAGACAGACCCACATCTCACGTGTTTATGTTCAGATTTCAAATTGCACCCCTCGTGTTGTACATGTGGCATAAAACCTCTAAAACAGTTGTTTTCACTTCAGTTAGGAACGAAACGAAGTTGAGCACGAAAGAAATAACAGAATTGTATACAAAATTATTGTAATTTAGTGATAACAATGAACCAGGCTTTTGGTGATGATCAATACGGTATGCACAGAAAGCGATCTTTACCAACGGAATATGCAATAGGGTATTTAAGTGAAGCAGTTGCAAAAATTTCATATCATAGATTTAATTATAAATCTATATTCTCAATTTAAATGTTGATAGTCAATACAAACACAGGATTCTGATCAGAAATATTTTTCCTATATAGTCCCTAAGTTTGTTTGTCGATAATCAACTTGTCAGTGCATTCAAATCCAAAAAAAAGCATATATTAATATGTTGTTTTTTCAAGGATTGCCATGACATCATTAACTGGTTTGGATTATGTGAGCACGTGAGTTGCGTATCAGGCTGATTGTGATCTGAACAGTCTGTGGCATACTTAACAGGAGATGCCGCTTGAGTTTGCTCGATCAACAGAGGACCTGTTCCAGTTCTGAGATTTACAATACTCGTGCTTCGTTCAAAGACTTTAGTTCCAATAATAATGAAACTGCGCCAGGTGAAGGGATCCTGTGCGCGATCTTACCAAGACTCAGGGTCAATGTTGGAGTGTTTCAAGGATGACTTGAGGGATCCTATAAGCGTTTCTTCTGATCACCCTGGGATCGCCTACCCCTTTCAGCTCGCTGTAAAAGATCATAAGCATGTCATCTTGGAATTGCTAAACAAATCACAATGGTTTTGTTCTGGGCATTCAAGACGTCTTGTTGCCGTTCTGCAAAATACATTTAATCAGTAGCAGAAGTCCGTTTCTGTTGCATTTGCCAAAACCTTTTCTGGAAATGACACCTGGCCATGTCTGATGACTAGCACTAGCATTAAAGTCACCAAGTGTAATGAGCTAGTTTGTCTTTGTACATCTGTAATAGTAGACTCAAGGTCATCATACAATTTGTCCTTAATCTCGTCTGGGTTGATCATATTTGGTGCATAGTCACTGACGATAGTTGAATGTCAGTTCCAGACAATTGTAGTCTCATTTGCATTAGGCTGATTAGTTTGATAATAGCGATTTTGTATTCTTTTCATGCAAATAAGTGCGCTACCCCGCGAATGTAATCAGCGGAAGTAACCATGAGGCGCCCATACTAGAGGTTATTCGTGTGGAGTAAAAGACTTCAACATAGATCAGCAACCAACAATCCGTTATTATCATGTATATGTTATCAGTCACTCGACTGCGAAATCAACCATCAGAGTGATGATTATGGTTTGAAATCCTGAAATCATAACAGCACTATGAAATATGCAAACATTTGCATGTAAATACACAAAACCATCACCATTCCCGGTTCCGTATTTGTGCTCGTAATCGCCGTTGGTTTTCTGATTCCGAAAATACAGTCTCGAACTCAGCCGGGCTAATCGATTTATTCTCGATAGTCATCGAGTACCGCTTGGTAATTGTATTGTAATTATCGGCTGTTTCTGAATAGACACGTATTTGTGAATGCATCTGTGATTATTTTACAACCGTCGCCAGTGGCATCGGTTCCTACTTATATCTCAACAATAATTTTGATCGGTGATAATAAATAGTTAACGAAGTTGTGAGCTATGTCACACATGAGCAGCGATGGTTACCGCGGCAATTCCGCAAAAGAATCTACAAACACACTATTGCACGAGTAGTGCATTTCTTTTGGTTATTTCATCTTGCATTTGTGATTCCTCTTCGATTGTTTTCTCGCGTAGGTTACATTGAGGGTCTATAATAGTTATATAAATAATAATATCAAAAAGTACAATTGCTCAGTTAGCTGACCTTGGTCAGGTGCAACACACGTATGCACTTTTCCCCAAAATTACTCTTCTTTACTTCTACAATTTCCAAGGAATTGGGGAAAATGTAACTCTTGTGCGTTCTGAGACACTAAGTTCACTTATAACATACTGATCATGTCATTTATTTGTGTGTGAATTGATTGTACTCGTCTTCCTCCTAGAATTCTTACAAGGACACGTGCGCCCCTGTCCAATAATATATGCAGTTTTTTTCACTTATACTGATCATGCCATTTATTTGTGTCTGAATCGATTGTGCTCATCGTCGTCCATGAATTCTTACAAAGCCACGTGCGCCCTTGTCCAATAACATGACATTTTTTCACTTAATACTGATTATGTCATTCATTTGTGTCTGAATCGATTGTGCTCATCTTCGTCGAAGAATTCTTACACAGACACGTGCGCCCCTGTCCAATAACATATGATTTTTTTTCTTTTCTTGGCTGACTCAATGTTGGTGGAACATAATTACCATGGAATGCAACCGGGGGTATTTGTCTTTGAAAAGTAATTGGTTGTACAATCGGCGACCGGGTATTTTCACGTGTTAATGATATAACGCCAAGCTGACTTCGAGTTGGTATTGGTACTTGATGATCCTGGCTGTCGAGCTTCTTTTCAGCTCTTAACAATAATATAATTTAGTTTATACGACTATTGGAACAAAATTATCATCAATGTTAGCAGCCATTGCCAACCGGTACAACACCCCGTCGGCAAATTCCGGCAATTTCCACAACCTCATCACCCAGTCCAACACCCCTTCGGCAAATTCCGCAATCTCGTCATCGGTCTGAATCCATCACTTATATGTAACGTTTAAATTATTTTTCAACACAGGTACCAAAGATGGTCGAATAACCGAATGGACGGTTGTGGAATTATTCAAAATGAATTTAATCTTTGACGAATATTGATGTCGATGTCGTATGTGTGAAAGCTTCTGCATTTTCGTCGCGACTTTTACGTATTATCATTTGTGACCCGGGCTGATTCTTTCTCAAAACTGTTTATTGAAACTAATAATGGTAATATCTGGGTACAATAAATATGATCCAGACTCCCACACTGTTAAAATTCGAGATTTGCGTGTTATGAGTCACGCTGAGGCGTTCCCAATGGCAAATTTCGTCAAACCTGATCAGATCCCCATTAGGCCGTGTCGTCGGGAGGATGAACGTCTAGAATATCAACAGGCATTTCGTATAATGTTAGGCGTAGCCTGGAACGCTGTATTAGTGCGATGCTTAATGTTCCTGTCTGTACACATTAAACCGTTGTGTTATTGCTGCGTTGTCACAAACTGAGAAGTTTCGCTGACTTTCCCTCTATCTATTCCTATAAAACAAATTAATGTCTTAATGCTGAGTGCAAAGCGAGGCAGCTGTTAGTACCCTTTTAGTAAGTCTTTGGTATGACTCGGCTACATTCGAGGCGGACGCTCTAACCACTATGCCACCGGAGCAGTCACACAACAAATGGAGAAAGTACAACTGATTGTATTAACTGCTGAGAATATTTCTTCCTCACATAGATATAGGTGTACAAAAGATTCAAGTCATAGTCCGTTGTCCTATTGCTGTGAAATTTGGGGATTTTTAAAGACTGAAAATATATAATGGTGTACAGAGGAGCCTCGTTAATACGGACACCTTTGTTCCCAGTGGATATGTTTGGATTAATGAGTTTTCCGGATAATTGAATCATGCACATTTTTATTTTACGGTGTCATCATACCGTATACATGTACATGTACATGTTTATTGTAGCTGTAACTATACTGTATATTCAGATAATGGTTGAAATAAATTAATGAATCCATCTATTGAGTTGTGTTTATTTCACATTATTATAACATGCTCTTGTACATACATGTACAGTAAATATAACATACACGTACAGTAAATACAAGTTTAAACAATTTAACACATTGAACACATCACACTAGATGTACATGTACTTGTGTGTGGCTCGCAGCGTTGTCTACAAGTAAGATGACGTTGCGTTTGGCTAACCTCATCTGTCTGTCGAAGTCATTCAACCAGTCGATGAAAAATTCTGCCGTCATCCAATCTTTGCGGTTGCGTCTGTATCTCACGTATGTGTCTGGGTTATAAGTTTTGCCAAAACACCTACGTCTGTTGACTTCAGTGATGAAAAATGGTTTTAATGTGATTCTCCCTGTTGCGTTCACAGTGAGCGCCACGGTGATCCTATCCTTTGACTTTTTGGTGCTTTTACTGTTGTGGGTTGCTAAACTGTTGTTCAAATTTGTTACTTTTTCAAGAATTTAAATTATTGGGAAGTTTATATCCAATTTCTCAAAAGGAATATAGTTTTCATTTCATGACCTTCGTAAATATGTGTACTTGTTTATATTCATCTCTTATCGTTAAAAAGAAATTTTCAAATAAAGGTATGCACTTACACTTTCAACAGTTAGCCACCCTTCTTACTTGAATTACTTATTTTCTGCCAAAGAACTAACAAGAGACATAACTTTCTTTGAAGTTAGTCTTACTTAGATTGTTTTTGCTTTTAATTTTACAATCTGTATTGATCTCTTCATCGACGTGAATCCTTTGTCTAATATAAGTAATAATATATTAATAAATCCTTCTGCAGCGAATATCAGTAATAATTAGCCTTTTGCACGTTTTCTCAACTTTGTTGATTATCCAAACATCTGGAATGTATTGCCCTGACAATTTTTTTGTGCTGTTTCGTAAGCCCTTTTAGACACGCGAAATGTATTTGGTTTCTGTCTTTGAATGTTTGATATAGGATTTCATTAAATACGGAATTGAACTCGTGCCTCAATTACAGAATCTTTCAAGTGCAAGAAATACAGCATAGAATAAAAATTCACAGATGATTTTTAAGGTTAATTGAATTAATGTAGATCATTATGAAATATCAATATGCTTGGATATCTAGATTTTTTCCGTCGTTAATGTCACGTTGTTAAAATTAGCATAAGCAAGAAGTAAGAAATTCATGCCGTTATGTAGTGCTCACTAGATTCATTTTACGTGGGAAAAAAAAGTTGTATTTTGACTTTTTTTAAATGTCTGGTTTATATGTATTAGCAATTCATACATTGTGCTCTCTACGGTACCGATGGTGTCGGCGAGTGTGCCTCTAGAACAGCCAGATCAACGTATTTCAAACAAACCATCGTCCACAGCAATACGACTGACCATTTCAAGCACACCACCGTCAACGGCAGGGCGACTGACACGAATTCCATTAAACGACAAAAGTATGGCATCTTGGACTTCTGGGCAGCAAATGAGTGCCTTCACCATCCAGCATGAATTTCATCAATATGCAACAAGGGTCATATTCGCAAAACGTATGACATCTCCGTATTATGTAAATTTGAAAGAGTAAATTCTTTCATAAAAATGAAGGATACGAAATATTATCATCAATTCCATGTACTGCAAGACACAATTCCAAAACTGAATTTCGAAATCCTTTATCAGCTTTTGAGGAAACGTTTTTTTATATATCCTATATGATTTGAAAGATATCTCATGCTGTGCAATTATAAGCATAAAACTAAAGAGCCTTTGCTACCCGTTTTGTGCATGTATAAATATATTGCATGTTGTTGTTTTGGGTTTCAAACGTTTCTCAGAGCAACAAAAAAAAATGTTATACGTGGCGGCCAGTTTAACTGGTGAAGGAATAAACTCGGAAAAGCACTTGCAGAACCATCGACCCACGGGAAGCTATCTTTCTCACAATACCCCCATTGGCCGAGCCTGAGACTCGTATCCACGCGGACAGAGGTGAGATGGCAGTGATCGGTAAAGGCGAACGCTGTAGACAGCTCGGTCAACCGGGGCCCTACTGCGCAACAAAACATTTATTTTTGTTAAAGACAGATCACTTCTGCAGAAATTTATGTTGTAATTTTTTCCTTGGAGAGTATAAGACAATCCGTTCTCATACCAAATGACCAGACTGATTTTCAATGAGTCCCTAAACAAATTAAACAAGTTATAATCGAAGGCTGAGTAGTTTGAAGGTATAGTGAAAAAAATATTTTGGCAATGTACTCTAATTTTGGACGCAGTGTACAGTTTTTACGGTGTTATTTCCAGGCGATCAATAGAGAGTTATTTGAACGAGAGTAAAGAGCGAGAGGTGCCGTCGTGCAGCGTCCTATTTGACAAATTTTAGGGAAACGGCTTTCCCGTGAACATTCAAACTAATCCATATATTAAAGACATACACATGCGACCTTCGGTATTCATGATCCGTCAGTTAAATATTTACATCTAACGTAAATTCGTCCTAAAATGATTGTTTGTTTAATCGTGATTGTTTGCTGCATCAGGGCGTTTCTTGATTGTCCCGCATTCACATGTCATTAACCTTTGCATAATAGCGTCAATTAAACATTTTCTATATATAACTGAGACCATTTTGGTTATATAAATATCCCTGTACGATTATCACACCCTTTCGTCTTGATTTGTAAATTAGGAGCGATAAAACAATGAATATGCTTGATGACGCAGCTAACTTTGTAACCTGCAGAATGAGTAATAATAAAACGTCAATAAATACAACTTTGTTCTTGTTCGCACTAAGGTTAGTGTACCAGTCTTCAGACGGTAGCGACCCTTGCAAAAGCTAATGTACCATATAAATGTTATCATTCCCCCTTCAATTGGCGTCAAAACAAGCATGAGTTTTATCAAGAAATTTAAGTACTGTGTTTCACAAGGTTGACCTTTTCTCTTAGTTCAAATCAATTTTTTCTCTTGCAGTTCAGAAGCATGCCATTTTGTGTATCCTGCCAATTCATACTCTTGTAAACTGGTTAAGAAGAAATCAAACAAGCTACAAGCCAGATTAGTGCAAACCATTTTGACAGTAAAAGTTGTTTTTTATTTTGTCAGTAGCTCCCACGACTAACCTCAAAGATATCTTTCCCGATATAAAATATAATGTAAATTAGTCACTCAAGAAGGAAAGCTTGAGCTGTGTACTCAGTCTGTGCTACATATGCACACTGAAAACAATGTTTACGTTCCTAGACAAGAGCTAAGTAAATCCTTAACTATATTAATCAGTTACGTAGTATTCAACAGAAATATCGAAAGAATAATCACTGACATTTATGCCATTGGATGGAGCTGTGATATGTGCAATGAAATAGTTTAGCATCTACATCAACAGCTTACTAAAATAACATTTGTTGGACCATAAGTACACAACTGCATGAACGTGTTAAAGGTGCGTTGAAAAATTTTCATCTGGACTTAATGTTCTTTTCTATTATGCTCAATGTGTGCTTGGCTTTTATTATAATGTCAAGAGCCCAATTCGCTTCACGTATAGGATATATTTAGTTCAAGCTGGTTGTTTCAGAAGTCATGCCGTAAATTGATTAGTGATGACAGCTTGCATTATATCCAAAAGAAAAAGCGTGGACGTATTTCTGGCATTCATCATTTTGGCCTCGTCACGTTCAATATCCGAAGCTCACGTCAAGGTCACGACTACATCCTTTCAATAAAAAGACGGACGCATTGAAGTAGATCAATAAATAGAACTTTGACCAGGATATTTTATCAGGTGCAAAATGTCATCATTTAGCTATGAATCCTAGTCGTTTGCGATTACAAGACATCAATTCAAAGTGAGCTTTGGGTGTATCGTTTTATTTCAGAACTAGAATATTAGACATATAAATATCAGTCCTCAACAATAAACAAAATAAACATAGCTAGTTTGGTAGAAAATAATGTCAAGAAAACGTGTTGCCTCCATCTGCACCCAGCTAATAACCGTCCGATTTCGATGTTTATCACATTATTCAAGGTAATCGTGTGTCTCGCCTGCGTCAGTGCGGTGATATATATGTCACCTTTCATGTCTGACTTGAAAACGTTTACACAAAACTCTCGTGTTCACAACAAAGAGCAATACATATGTTTCACCACTCCGATGCAGAAGAGACAAATTTACCGTGTAAGTTTGATCCGATCATTGTATCATATTGATTTGCTATGCTTAAAAAAGTTCTTTGACTTAGTTTCCTTACTAAAGAATACATTGGACAAAGCCTTCCTCTTCGGAGACGTCAAAACTATTAATAACGGTCTAGGACTCGGCAACATCCATGAAGACTATCAATATGCATTATTTGGTCAGGACCCCAAGTTAACTCCCTTTGGTAAGATTGTAAATATCTTTAATAATTCTTCTTATGACTCTACTTATAAGGACATGCTTGAAGGATATGCTTAAAGGATTATAAGGATATGCTTTAACGTCGGAGACAGGAAAAATCTTGTACAAAACATTAGTCACCAATTATACACTGGACAACAAATTTTTACAAAAGTCATGTTACTGAAATAAAATTAGTCAATTCTTATCAATTTTTATGTGCTGAACACGAATATGACAGTCAAATTGCAAAATTGGCTCTAGTTTTTTTGTAATCTGCAAGAAATTAATGTTTACATAACGAAATGCATTCCAATAGTAAAAGGTCAACTGTAATAGCCTACCTATAAAAAATCAAGTCATTGACTACATCTTAGATTTCTTCGCCTGTCTCTTGTACAGCTGTTCGGGAGCATCTCTGAGGAGTGTCCAGCAGTAGTCAGCCAGCATTGTAGTGGACCATTTTCCCTGGTATCTTTGTTCCATTGTTGCGATATCTTGATGAAAACGTTCGCCGTGTTCATCACTAACAATACCACAGTTGCTAGGAAAGAAATCCAAATGGGAATGAAGGAAGTGAATCTTTAGAGATATATTGCAGCCAAGTTTCTTATGCTTCATCAACATGTCTTCTACTAGTTCCTTATAGCTTTCTGCCCTAACATTTCCGAGGAAGTTTGTAGAAACTAGGCGAAAAGCATTCCATGCTTGTTTCGCGTCACCTTCCAGCAAGTTGTTGAACCGGTCATCTTTGAAAAGCTCTCGAATCTGAGGACCCACAAAAACTCCCTCTTTAATCTTTGCTTCGCTGAGTCGAGGGAATTTTTCATGCAGGTATCGGAATGCTGGCAAAGTCCGGTCAATGGCTTTCACGAAGTTCTTCATCAAACCTAGTTTGATGTGAAGGGGTGGTAGCAAGATTTTCTGAGCCTCAACCAGAGCTGGGTGTGGATATTCTTCTCTCCAATGGCTACATTCTGCCTGTGAGTCCATTCCTTCCTCATGTAGTGCATTTCCCTTGCTCGGCTATCCCACTCACATAAGAAACACATGTATTTTGTATATCCTTGCTGCAGTCCCATTAAAAGGGCAACTACCTTCAAATCACCACAGAGGTGCCAGCTGTACTTGTTATACTCAATGGAATTCAGTAGCTGCCTTAAGTTATCGTATGTCTCTTTCATGTGGACAGCATACGCTACTGGAATAGATGGAAGAATGTTTCCATTGTGCAAAAGCACAGCCTTGAGACTCAGTTTCGAAGAGTCCACAAATAGTCTCCATTCTTGTGGGTCATGAGTGATTTTTAAAGCATTCATGAGGCCCTCAATATCGGAACAGAATATCAGATTACTTTCCTTTCTGAAGAAAGGCTCCAATTGCTGGTGGCGCTTTCGATATGCAGTAATTGTTACATCTTCTTCTAGAAGATTCCATTGTTGGAGTCTTGATCCTAGCAATTCTGCCTTGTTCTTTGATAAGTCCAAATCACGAATCAGGTCATTTAGTTCTTCCTGTGTTATTCTGTGTGGGGTTGATGATGCACCACAGTGAAAATCTGGATCACTGCATGCTGATGGACCAGGAGAAGAACAGGTCGACTCACCTTTGTCTTCGTCAGATGAATCAAGAGAATATTCTGCTGAAGGTTCTGGAATAGGAAGTCCCTCACCATGTGGAACTGGTCTCAATGCAGACGGAATGTTTGGGTAGACTATTCTCGACTTCTTTCGCTTCGTTATTCCGCCGGAAAGAGGAGGAACCAAGCAGAAGTAACAGTCATTTAGGTGGTTGCTTGGCTCTCTCCACACCATTGGGACTGCAAACGGCATTGATGACCTTTTGCAATTCAACCACTGTGAAAGCTGTGTTGTACATGTAGCACAGCATATATGCGGAGCCCAAGGCTTGTCTTGGTCACCAACCTTGCATCCGAAGTAAAGATGATATGCCTTCTTCACTTGAGAATTGATACTTTTCTTCTGGTTGGCAAATGTCACTTCCCCACAAATATAGCAAAAATTGTCCGCGGTATTAACACACTTTCGAGGCATTACTGTTCTTTATTGTACGTAAATGGATAAAATAATAAGTTTTATGTAACAGTAGCTTGAACTGTCTCGCACAACGTCTAAAATATTTTAAATGCTGAACCTATCTGATTGGGCTTTATATAGTACACTGCTTACGTCAGCTTCAGCAGCCGCCTGGCATTAGCATAATAGGCCTACACATGTATAGTACACTGCTGACGTCAACTTACTTCAGCAGCCGCATGGCATTAGTATTGCATTGCATCAGAAAATGATGCAATCAACTGTGGATGATGTGAGCATGATGGTATTATGCAATGTTACATCATTATTCCGGATGTTGCTGCAGTCCTACTGGAGAAATTTACACAGTGAAACATAGAAAATGAGGTATATGAATATCTTCAAAACGAGAGCCAATACAAATTTTTCACGGTTATATTCGTGTTCGGCACACCAAAATACTACAGATTAGGGCCTTTTCAAGTCAGTAATGATTTCACTGTTGACCAGTGTTACCATCGATTAACAGAACCATGCCTAAAAATACAGAATAGCTGTGATTTTTCTGTGTCGATGGAAAATATTTACTGAAATTTTGATTTTATATTTCCCTTACCAGCAATCAGAATATATATGGCCCTTCAATACAGCAACACCAGACTGCACACCCTGGCTAATTCACACCCTGGGCTAATTCACACCCTGGCTAATTTACTACTATATTTGCCAGCAATCTTATTTGTATTCAGTATTTATTATAAATGTTAAGGTTCAGATGCCAGGATCCAGGTCAATTTTTAGATACTTCTCTTGTATCTCGCTCCATTTTTCTATATATAAAAAAATACTTTTAGAACACAAAAATACAAAAAGCAGTCATCCTACTTGAAAACACTGTATACATGTCATTCTGAGACCCAGGAAGTTATATATCTAGAATGTAACAAAGTTTAGATAATTAGCAACCGATTATTGAACATGCAAGTTTCTCACAATATATAGTCTGATCTGCCGTACCATAATGCGCCAGCAGATCAGGGTATATGTTGTTTGTCCTATTGATTACTCCTAACAAACTGCATAATTTTGTTTACCACAATCTTATATTACAAAAAATACCTCAGACACAAAAAATGACCAGAGTTTGGGGAACAAGTTTGCCTCTGTGACAACCTAAGTAGGTAAATAAGGTTAGATCTTGAATTCAAATATCAGTAAACGAGTTATTTATAACTTACAAGCATGACCAAAAAAACATTCGAATCGAGGATAATACGTGGTGACTTTCAAATATTATATCCATCGGCGTGTTCTGTATACATGGCGAACTACGTGAAAATTAAAACTTCGCTGAGAAACGATCATTAGAAACAGGTATCCTTCATATAGAACAAATCGCACATACAAAGCGACATTGAGCCGATCGCTTGTAGAACACGCTTTATTTGCCCATGCTTACCTTATTAAGGATAACCTCCACCTGATTACAGAACCAGGTGATATCCACTAACATTGGAAAACATTATTTTCTGTTGTATCGCATTACAACCTATGAGACAGAAGTTTATTTTCTTTGGGTTTTTTTTTTCTTAACTCAATTAAGAAGCTTCATAACGCTGTATCACCAGAGAAAATGTCGTATATTCTAAACTAAATGCAATTTATATATAACACATTTTGACCAAAAATATACAAGGTGTTTACTTTAATCGTGTATTGTCTATACCTTTTATATTTTTATCTTGTAGGACTATTTTATTTGGAAATTTTTCTTCCTATGGAATTTTAAAAGTGTTTATGTTAATATTTTTAGAACATGTTTTTGATCGTCACTGTATACGACTGTGCTTACGTGTCATTAATATCTACGCGTACATCTAGTTCTCATACTGAAGTTATCGAAATGAGATTAAATTCAGACCTTATTAGAGTCCAAAACTGGGCACAACAAAATAGGATGGTAATTAATGAAGGCAAAACAAAATGTATGATTTTGGGGACATCACAAAAGCTACACAAGTCAGGGAACCCAAAACTATCTCTTGCAATAAATAATCATCCATTAGAAAATGTCAAACATGAAAGGCTTGTAGGTGTGTCTGTAGATAATAATTTATTATGGAATGACCACATTGATAAGTTTTGTAAAACACTGTCATCCAAAATTGCCCTTCTCAGCAGAATCAAGAAATATTTTCCTATGGAAACTCGCAATCTATACTACAAGTCATATATTCTTCCAACAATGGATTATTGTTCTAATGTATGGGGAATCTGTGCTAAATCTGAGCTTGACAGGATTTATAAACTTCAGAAACGAGCATCACGTGTAGTTTTAGATGCATCTGTTGATCATCCCTCAAAAGCATTATTTACAGAACTCAAATGGTTCACAATATGCGACAGGATAGATTTTCACAAGGCAGCTCTTTTATATAAATGTCTACATGGAACTGCACCAGAGTATCTTCAGGACTTATTCAGGCCTTTTTCAACACAATACCAGTTGAGATCAATATCACATGGAAACCTTCTAATACCAAAACCAAGAACAGAGCAATTTAAAAAGAGTTTTCAATACTCTGGTACAGTTCTGTGGAATAAGCTTCCACTACATGTAAAATCTCCTGAAAATACTAGAGTATTTAAGAAAAGATATCATGAGCATGTATGTGTTTCTAATAGATAATGGAATTTAGTATTTTAATACTAAACATGTTAAAATAAACACTAATTATTGCTATCTCATATAATGTGCATTGTTATACTCTCCTTAAGAGGGCCTCAAGGGAGAATGGTCCTTGACTAATGAGTCACCCTCTATAAATAAAGCATTATTATTATTATTATTATTATTATTATTATTATTATTACATTCATATATATTTCCCGTGAGAAGCTGACTTTTACAGCTTCACCTTCAGAAGCATAATTTTAGTTCAAGGGCAAGTAAGTCAGACACAATGTATATGCAATCTGCAAGTTTCTTGCTTCGTTTCATTCCTCGACTCTTCTTACTGCCTTTAGCCAGTTCAGAAAAAATAAAGAATGAGACTAGTATAGGACTCACGGTACTAATTCAGTTCCCATAGTAAACCTATGTAAACACCATGATATTAAAAATTCAATAACTTAAAATTTTTGAGTGTTCATGATCAAACCTATATTTATCAGTATAGATGAAACCTGGATGCCAGCTTCTGTATAGAGGGAAGGATATGATCCGCGGCATTTTCTGGACCTGCATGTGTTTGAAACATGTGCTTTCAATTCCGCACCAAAGAGTCAAGTACTAATTTTAGTAATGAGTGTTCCAAACTCAAGACTGTTAAAGGACTGAAATTCCGTCAGTAAAACAATGTCTCTATTTTCTTTTTCACTTACAACTAGGATAATTGCTCAAAAGATTCTTTTTCCTAAAAATTAACTTATATTATTAACCAATCCCGGTCAGCCAAACCCATATATACTCGAGTTTAGGTTCACCCATTTCCAGGCTATTACCCATTTTTCCATATCATTAGTACCGTGTGACCTTTAACTTCACGCACACTACAGAAATTAATGATCTGCGCTTCTGCACCTGTAGCTCTTAAGTCCACAAATTTCCCCATAAGTAACAATTCGAGTGCACAACATATTTGCATAATGCCGATTTCCGTCTACGGTGCTCAAAACAGGTCCGTCTATTAGGTCAATGCGGTTAATTTACAAGTTCTGGTGCATCAGTACCAGTAAACCGTACGTGCTGCCGCCGACACTAGAAATGTAACATCCATCAACAACTTTCTATTCTTAGTAACATGAAGAAGAAGAAAAATTCTTTCTCTCAGCTTCACTAACTGAGAATCCAGTTCCCTGACTGCGGATACATCGATCAAGGCAAACAGGCATCTTCTGTAATTGTGAGAGGGTTTCAGTTACAACTTTAGAATTTCTGAAAAGAAAGAATAAAAACAATAATTCGGACTCGCAAAAAATTGGAGTATATGGCATCCTGCCTAGCTTGCTGAGATAATGCAAGCTTTGAAAATGAAATAATATGAAGCAAGGTTTATACCAATTCGATTTTCCTTGTAAAAAAATGTACATGCTTTAATAATCCCCTCCACTCTAATGTAAAATAGGCAAAACCTAGGAAGCAAGAACGGCAATAGCAATATAGACTCACGGACAATTATTCCTGCGACCACGATAATTTGTAATCTTCCAGTTTATTTATTTATTTATTTATTTATTCGTTAATTTATTTATTTATTTATTTATTTATTTATTTATTATTATTATTATTATTATTATTATTATTATTATTATTATTATTATTATTATCATTATTGTTGTTGTTGTTGTTGTTGTTCCTAAACCATTAATTTAATACTCCAACAATGGATAAGGATTAAGCCGATAGTGTTTCGAGAAAGTCTGTAAGCATGAATGTATGCATTTTATTTTTCAAAGTACACACCAGATACGTGACTAAATCTTCATGTCACTTAGACTGCAGTACACAATTTGCAAGGTAAAAATTTTAGCATCTCACTTTGCATGCGTGCACATCTACCGTAGACAATAAATTGATCTTACCATAAGGTCAACAGGACTTGGAAAAACAGCAGGGTCACATTCAATACTCAAACATATACAAATTACACTGATATATACACACCAGAAGTGATGAATATTTATTTCATAAGAAAGAAAAGACAAGAACAGAAATTAATATAAATATTCACAAATTCAGGTGTGATAAACTCATTACTATTCAAGAAGACAGATCACAAAATAAAATATATGTATACAACTTGGAGAAAAGGTTTCCTTTGAACTGGCTATTTTTGGCAATAGTAATTTCCTCATTGAGAAAACGACGAAAGACACAAACAAAACGAACTAACATCGAGTGACATGCGAAATTATGGAGAAGTAATAAGGGTTTCGAATTCACGAGAGGTTGGCTAATATGAAGAATGTAGGAAAAGATAGAAATGGTGTGTATGCACATAAAGTTTGCATGCACCTGTGGTGGATGTGTCATTCCACCATTATCTGATTAAACACTGGCGATTTACCGACTGGCACAGTGGCAACATTTCTTGCGATCAAAAAAAAATATGCATCATACACATAAGTAAAGGTCCGATTTACTAAAGTGTTTGTAGGGTACTAAAATATGTTGTCTTGAATCATATACCGTATCATCTGTAAAAAAAATTTAAAACACCTACTGCACTTAGTTTTTTATTCGGATAAATTTACTCCTGTGAAACTTTTTACAATATATTATTTCCTGAAAACGTTTGACTGTAGCAAACAAGTAAATATAACTATCTCGATTTCTTTAAGGCGTTTGATGATCAACCAAACAGAACACTTCTGTTCAAACTTCACTAATATGGCATTAGAAGTACAGTTCGTTCATGGATTCTTTTTTCCTCACTAAATGGACGACTGGCTGATGTCACAGTTTTTTTCTGTGGAGTACCACAAGGTACCGTCCTACGTCATCTATTTTTCCTGTGTATTATCAATAATTACCACAATTTGTAAAATCTCAGGTCAGATTATTTGCTGATTACCTACTCTGTGGTCAAGTGAACACATTTTAAAATCGCATTAATTGACAAATAACCTAAACAAGCTAGTGTTATGGGTTCAAACCTTGAGACTTCAGTGCCATGACATTTTATATAACGAGCTTAAAAACCGCTCTCAGTACTTCTCTACTCTTCACAACACTATATAAACACTCAGTTTTGTTGTTATCAAGTGAAACCATCTTGAAGAAAATAAAACCCATCAAGGTCGAGCAACAGCTGTTGATGCAATCAAAAATCCAGTCTTAGTAGTGTTCGGTATTACTAACCAACATAAACTCTCTCTCTCTCTCTCTCTCTCTCTCTCTCTCTCTCCCATACATGCATGAATACATACATACATACATACATACATACATACATACATACATACATACATACATACATACATACATACATACATACATACATGCATGCATGCATGCATACATACATACATACATACATACATAGTGGAACTACGGATTAGAAAATGGAAAAAATGAGACGAGTACAGGATATTAATATTTTTTTATTATATTTGTGCATTACTGATATAGTGTAATACATCATCTTCACCGAGAAAAAAAAATAACCACATACTTTATTTTCCAGACACGTTTTGACGATATAGGTTCTCCGCTTGAGAAGACACTGTCAATAGAGGCCATCCGTTTTAAAAGACTGCATTGCCTGGTTAGAAAGAAAAACCAGAATATTTCAACCACTTCGACTTCATCTTGAAAGCAGCCTGTTTAATAATACCACTCGTCTTAAAAGAGGCTGACTACTGCACACCGTAAGTAGGAGGTTGTTGGGTAGTTGGTTGATTGGCTTTTAACAGCTCTTTCAGTACAGTATTGGATACATCATGCCAAGGAAGTAGGACCCAGGTGCCTTTCCCATGGACACACCTACACAATCAACCCTAGCTGCTCTGGGAAAGTATCGAACTTGTTACCCTTAAATTAAGAGTCCGACGTTCTAACAACTGAGCTAGCGTGGCTATCGTATGTTCCGCCCAGGTTTACAGTTAGATAATAATTAGGGTTGTGTGTGACTGTAGAATCATATGCCAATAGAAAATGCTTCTATTTATTTTTATTTATTTATTTATTTATTTATTTATTTATTTATTTATTTATTTATTTATTTCAGCACAGTCCCAATGGTAACCAGTCCATATGTGTTACTAACCAACCCCTAAAAGTGTGTAAAAATATGTCGCTAAGTTCCTAATGAAGACAGAATATAATTTGTATTCAAAAGTATATAGCAAAAATGATTAAACTGAAACTACTTACCAAGCAATAAACACAGAGGAAAGTTTGTATTATTTGGTTTCATTAATGTCAGTAAAAGTACTTTCCAGAATGCGAATTCTACTCTTTCTTATATTTGAGTGGTCTGTGCTGTTAAAGAAGAATCAGATTTTAGAAGCAGGATCCATTTACTCCAACATTTGTGGTTTGTTTGGGTTTTTTTCTTGTTTTTCGTGTTGGTTTTTTTTTCGTTGTTTTTTCTATTGCTGTTTTCGTATCTAAAGTGTGGAACAGTCTATGGATTTTTGATAATCAGCGTTCATACTTTAAAACTATTAATCAATCATTCTCAGAAGTTCGAACTAATGTTTCGGAGTATGACTGGTTTTCTTTTAGAGCATAACTGCTTTGTATTTAGAGAATGACTGATTTATTGCACCTAGTAAAGTTTCAATGTGTATTATCAGTTAAACAAATGTTGGTTTTAATTTTGTCTGCGTCCAAACTAATGGTCCTACTTAAGAATGCAGAACTACTTTCATCCATATCAGCATCAGAAAATGATTGATTGATTGATTGATTGATTGATTGCATATACTTCAAATGTATTACAAGCCTTTTTGGAAAATATGTTAATAATGGCGGTTCGTTTTAAATAATTTTGATTTTGATCGATAATATCAAATAATTACTACATTTGAACAAGATAAATGCATTCTACATAGGAAAAGCTCCACTGTGTGACAACATAATGTTTGACCTTTTAATATACAGTGATCCGCCTCTCTGTGTGTGTGTGTGTGTGTGTGTGTGTGTGTGTGTGTGTGTGTGTGTGTTATTTTTAACGTAGCTTTAACAATTATTCAGTCAGTGTGTCTGCGGTGTGGCAGTTTACAGTGATGTCTACCACTAGGGCATCATGTCGTAGACATGCAACATCATGTCCCACCCAGTCATTATCCTGGCACCAGGCCGGCTAGTCCTAACTTCTTAATACAAGTACCATTTCTACAATTCTCTGGTATGACTCGGTCGTCGTTCGAACCCGCAACCTAAGGCATCAGAGGCGGACGCTCTAACCACTTTGACCACTGGAGCAATTATTATACGTCCATGAAGAAAAACTGCACTATTTCCATTGTATTTATGATATCTACAAAATGCCATGTGGATCATCAATGTAATTGTAGAATGTTCTCATTTAACCGCAACTTTTGATATTGTTTTAAAAAATCAAGTATATTACCATTGGTGTTTTATCCCATAAGGGAATGTATGTTGCATATTAAGGGGGTTACATTTTCTATTCCGTTTTGTGGAAATTAAGCATTGCACTGTTTGATGCATGGACCGGACATAGAATTCCTCATATATCTCTTTTCTCTACAATATGTCCCTTACTGATCGAACAGGTTTCCCAACAAATTAGATTTGCTTATTCTTGTCTGCTTTTGATTGACGAAGCATAAATTTATGATGTGATTTGACTGTATATTTTAATAATTGTTGTTGTTCTCGTTGTTATTGTGGTGGCGGCCATTATTCATCATGTGTTTGTGTGTGTGTGTGTGTGTGTGTGTGTGTGTGTGTGTGTGTGTGTGTGAATATCTCTTATGCATCCCCGCAATAAGATATAAACTAACCCCAAAAAGTATTAAACCTCCCAAATCCGACTTCAGGAGCTTGCCTTTCCCTTGAGGCAGGGCAATTCTCTGTCCTATCACCTGAGATACCTTAGAGCGATATACAATAGCATAAATAGTTTGCAAAACATAAATGCATTTTCATTTGAAGTATAAGACTCTCATAGTTTCCTAGATATTTCAACGGTGTAACTTTTGTTTCTACATGTGTGACTTTCACCAAAATGTGTTCAGTATGAAATCGTAAAGTTAGTTTTGAGCAACCCTAATAAATGCATTCAAGGACGTTGTCATTACAACTCTAAGACATCTTAATTTCCAAAATGAAACATTATCATGACAACTCTAAGACATGGTAATTTCCAAAATGAGACATTGTCATAACAACTCTAAGACATATTAATTTCCAAAATGAGACATTGTAATAACAACTCTAAGACATGTTCATTTCCAAACTGAGACATTGTCATAACAACTCTAAGACATATTAATTTGCAAAATGAGACATTGTTATAACAACTCTAAGACATGTTCATTTCCTAATTGAGACATTATTATAAAAACTCTAAGACATATTAATTTCCAAAATGAGACATTGGCATAACAACTCTAAGACATGTTCATTTCCAAATTGAGACATTGTTATAACAACTCTAATACATATTAATTTCCAAAATGAAGCATCGCTAATATATACAATAGAATTGTTGCAGGTCTGACTATGGCTCGACGGTTCTCCATATACTGTAGGAATGCACAAAGACTTCATATGCGATATCGCATGATTGGCAAAGAATTTCCATGACGTCATGCGATATTGCATATGTAGTGTATATGCAATCACTGAGCATTCCAGTAGTGCCTGGAGAACCGCCAAGCGAGAACACACGCCGTCAGGTTGTCCTACCATCGAATTTTATCGTTTTAAACATTTATACTTACTAGTCCATTTTGTACAATGTCCCGACAAGATCCATTGTAATATTCATTGATTTAAAAATTAATGTGTTCGTTATGCGAAAATAGCAAAAGGTACGCAATGCTAGTGAAATTTCACAAAATATATCTTTATTATCAATACGCGTTCATGTGCATGTTGTATGCTTCAGCAGCTCTGCCGTGGAAAGGTATGGTTGATTTATTGCACCAAGAAAGACTCCAGCGTTTATTTTCCGTTAAGAATATGAGAGTGCGTGTCACACCGAATGTTCTCTCACACGCATACACACGCGCGCGCACGCACACACGCACACATACACACAGCGGACTTTTATTCATGTAAACATAAATGCATGCATATGGAGACAAGAAAATCCACGGGAGTTCTATTTAATGTGGGTGGGGGTGGTAACAGTGTTTCAGAAAGTATAGCTACGTTCGCCCATAACACCAGATTTTACCTGTCTGAGATCGTTTCTATAAAAAAAAAATATATATATTTATATAAGAGTCAGTGCAACATATATTGGAAACGCTCGTTTTCAAGATAAAGATTTGTTCGTCGTGTTACTGCAATGTGATATACCTTTTCTTTTCTATGGCAATGATATACCTTTTTCCTATGGCAATATGATATACCTTTCTTCTATGGCAATGTGATATGGAGACAAGAAAATCCACGGGAGTTCTATTTAATGTGGGTGGGGGTGGTAACAATGTTTCAGAAAGTATAGCTACGTTCGCCCATAACACCAGATTTTACCTGTCTGAGATCGTTTCTATAAAAAAAAATATATATATTTATATAAGAGTCAGTGCAACATATATTGGAAACGCTCGTTTTCAAGATAAAGATTTGTTCGTCGTGTTACTGCAATGTGATATACCTTTTCTTTTCTATGGCAATGATATACCTTTTTCCTATGGCAATATGATATACCTTTCTTCTATGGCAATGTGATATACTTTTTATATGGCAATATGATATACCTTTCTTCTATGGCAATGTGATATACTTTTTTCTATGGCAATATGATATACCTTTCTTCTATGGCAATGTGATATACCTTTATGATATGTCAATATGATATACCTTTCTTCTATGTCAATGTGATATACCTTCATTCTATGGCTATGTGATATAACCTTAACTTTGCATGAAAGGCAATTTTGGCTATGTTAAAAAACATCTTCATAATTGTACGCTTGTTATTATTTCATTTTTAGGAAATGATGATGTTTTTGAGTTATAAGACGCGTAAAATGTCTATAAAAGTATAGGCAATGCATAACTGTATATGCGAAGAGTGTACTATCGACCATGAATATTGAGAAATGTCGGCACAACTTTACTGGAAGAAACGAGGTTAAATTTTTCTCCCCATTCTGACCTACTAACTCAGTATGTGGCAAGAAGTCTATCACCTGCACTCCAGTCAGACACGTTAATCCAATCCAGACACGTTAATTTTGTTCCCTTATCAATATGAATGCGTTTGATATCAAACCATGGGCAGGTGATGTTTTAGCGCCAAGAATGCGACAAGAATCACCAAACATAGCATTGCCTACATTAAACATCTACACCACAACTATATATATATATATATATATATATATATATATATATATATATATATATATATATATATATATATATATATATATATATATATATATATATATATATATATATATATATATATATATATATATTCATACTTACATACGGGGGCTCTGAGTGGCCGGGTGGTCTAAAGTGCTCTCCGTTACGGATCACTGCCATCTCACCTCTGTCTGCGTGGGTTCGAGTCTCGGATTTGGCCAATGTGGGTATGTGAGAAAGCTTGCCAGTAGCTTCTCGAGGGTCGGTGGTTCTTTCCGGGGATTTCCAGGGTTCTTCCTCCAACATTAGCAATGGCCGCCATGTATAGCCTATCGTGTGCTGAAAAATGGCGTTAAACCCTACAACAACAACATACATGTATGCATGCATGCATGCATGCATGCATGCATGCATACATACATACATACATACATACATACATACATACGTACATACATATAATTAATGAAACGCACTACAAGTAGATATATAAGCAGTGCAAACCACCACAAGTAGATATATAAATAAAGAAAAGCACCACAAACATATATATGCAGTGAAAATCACCACAAGTAGATATATAAGCAATGAAAAGCACCACAAGTAGATATATAAGCAATGCAAAACACCACAAGTAGATATATAAGCAATGCAAAACACCACAAGTAGATATATAAGCAATGAAATACATCACAAGTTGTTATAAAAGCAATAAGAAAAAGTAGTTCTGTTTCATAATTTTATTTATTTGTAATAATTTTGCGTCATTCAAGATACTGAAACGAAACAACACATTTTAAAACAGAATAAAAGATGTACATATTACAACTTGGCAACGTCGAAACTAGAATAAAATAAAGTCATAATACGTTTTGCACACACGCACACAAGTGTATGAAACCCTTTACAGTTTTCAAAGGATAAGAAGTGGCTTGGAAACTTCGCTAAGACGTTTTCTTTATTTATTTAAATTTTGATATTTACTGTTACCCTATTTCAGCACCTTTTCTTGTAATATAACTGTATTCCTATCTATTTTTACTCCTAGTAGAAATAGTATCAAATATGTAAAGACTAATAGTTAAAAATACTGCATTGCCATCGATGGCGGCCATAGGTTACCCAAATTCCTCGTAATGATGCCGGTAATTAGGCTGTTATAAGCAGTACAGTGCCATTGTGATTCACGTTTGCAATTTTATTAGATTATTTTGCAATATTAATTTTAATCTGAAAGTGAATCAAATTTTGTTAATGCTAGATAAAACTTTAGATGTAGTTAATCCGTCCATAAAATTCTTCTTGTTTAAGTTGAAATGAAGGGAACTTTATATTTCCATTCTTCTCTCTCTCTCTCTCTCTCTCTCTCTCTCTCTCTTTCTCTCTCTCTCTCTCAAACACACACACACACACACACATACACACACACACTAGATACAAATACAATTTCCCCTATTTACCAACCTTCTAATAGTTTTAAAAATCTGCAACGATATTTTAAGTACTTCAGTTAGTAAAAATTGAAACGAACAAGTTTAACTATCGCACAGACCACACTACAGCAGAAAACGCGATCTGCAACGTTTTTTCCTTAAAATTAGCAACCAGCAATATGGTGTCATCTCGTACCGAAAAGTGTATTCCCAGTCTGTTTAAAATCAGATATCAACTGTCCTACGTGAAGATCTGATCACGACTGTTTAGGGGTCATGTTCTGGGTACCTTTGAATTAGCCAATAGAAAATGCAGCTTTCAGAAATTTGAAAGTGAATCAAATCATTCGGCACATCTTGATGCTCTTCAACCATACTCAGTCTCCCAAAAACAAAGATATAAGACTTCATCAGACTGGTTGATAAAATTAGCGATTATGGTAATAACATCACCCCGAAAGAAATCCTGAAATTGTCGGGCGGCTGATTCAATAGCAATGTATTAGATCAATTCATTTATACATAAAAAAATATACAAATGATATTATCGTTATCTTCTTTATTGCTTTATAAGTTAATGTGAATAAGCCAGTAACACAAGATGTTGAATTATATTTCGCAAACTGAAGAGTGACATCCTGATGTTAAGTTCCATTAAGACCCAAAAATGCCCCACCCCATGCAAATTCATGTTTTTAGCATTAAATTTCCGTTAGGCCTCAGAGTAACCCAATCGAAGATGGTACCGCTCAGGTGGTCTAAGTGGTTAAAGCACTCGCTTCGGACGCTGGAGGTGGCGGGTTCGAACCCCGGTCGAGTTATACAAAATACTTATAAAAATGGTACTAGCAACTGTCTGGCTAGGCGCTCAGCATTAAGAGGTTAGTGTTAGGACTGGTCGGCCTGGTGTCAGGATAATGTGACCGGCTGGGACATGATGCCACATGTGTACGGCATGATGCCCGTGTGCTAAACATCACTATAAACTGCCTAACTGCAGGCATCGTAGCGATATGACTGGAAAATTTTTAAAGCTACATTAAAAATCTAAATCACACACACACACACACACACACACACACACAACCAAAGATGGCTAGAAAGTGGATTTTCTCGTATGACCCGAGAGTAAAATTTTGATGGTGCATAGCTCTTAGAGTGTACTCCTGTGTTAGTTAACCTTGTGACGTTTAGAACATTACTTTTCCCTTTTCTGACAGTGTCCTATAAAGTTAGTATCCTACTGACCTCATACAGTACACCAATGTTAAACCTATGGATGTTTTTAGCAATAAATTCCAGTTACACCCCCATACGGGCCCAATCCAAGATGGTCGAAAGGTTTTCGTATAACACTATACCGATATTTTGTATAGTATAGCAACTCATATAACTAATTCCGGCTTCAGTTTTCTTTCTTAAACATTAATCCTTGTCTGAAATTTCTCCTCACTAAAATGTGTCTTTATTATAATTTGGTAAGACTATACTACTATGTTCAGTTAGTTTTAAGCTTCGAAAGTAAGCAGACCGAGGGATGAAAGCATTATATTACATTGGTGGTGACGAATGTGTTGTAATATTTTGGAGACGAGCATTGTACCGAATACCATTTACATAGATTATATTAGTCGTAACATGTATGATGAACTTTATGTACATAAAAAATGTACTACCTTTAAAGTTCACGGATCCCGTCATATCCTTGTATCACCCTTTGTAGATTTATATATTTCTTTCTAATTAATAAATAATTAAATTTGTACTGAAAACACATATACTCCCTAAATTAAAATAACTTTCTGGTTGTTTTGGTACTATATGACAAACGTCATTTAATCTTTCAATTTGTATATTATTAAGACACATTTGTAATTTTTACTGAGACGCAATCCTAAATTAAATCATTCGTTCAAGTTTATAATGCTGCAAACCGGAAAAATACATTATGTTATATTCGAAATAAAATTATGTTTTATTCAATACAAAGTTATAAATCTTTTTAATTCTAACAAAGATATTTTTCCATTTAGTCAACAGAAGAGGGACATAATATAAACTATAAAAAAAAAATCCTTTCCAAAGTAATTGATCCGGTCCCTTGCACAAACAAGTAAATATTGCATTAAATTATGTATAAATGAAATATTATTATGACAATGTGTGTCTACACGAGGATTTGAACTTGTATCCTTGGTCTTGGAAGCAAGTACAATACCAATACATTAATGTTAACTTTGTATACGGAAATTAGAAAGTTACAAATATGTGTTTTTCAGTTAATCGAGGGTTCAAAAGAAACATGTACTCTGTTTTGTCTTTAAAAATAAATTCGCAAGCCACTCTTTCGAAAATTCTTAGCCTTAATGACGCTGCATGAATATAAATGTCAGGAACCTTAAATATTGAAAAATTTAGCAACATATAAACAAATTCCAACATTCGCATGTATTTATGAACATATCATTTCTCGAGGGACGGAAATGGGAAGGGGAACCAGAATTAGAAAAACAAAGTAAAAGTAAAATTGTAATGGTTTATCCCCACCCTCCGACAAGACTCTCTCTCTCTCTCTCTCTCTCTCTCATTTGTCAAGTTTCTAGAAATATACTGTCAAAATCTGGTTTGGTCCCTTTATCGTTAAGATTTTTTTCCCCGGTGCACACAAACAAATAAGTTGTCTGGTCTTCCGCATCTGTACAAATATCTGCTTGATAATTGTTAGGAAATCGACATGCACTGGTAACGAGAAGATACAAAACACAACCTGAACCTCCTCAACATCAAACTAATTTACATGGCTAACTGGAAGGCACTTCAGTTTTTAGTCATCTGGGGAAGATAAGTGATTATAGTCAGCAAAGTTTTGTAATCGTTTTCCTGAATCGGCAAACTTTAAACAGGACTTTAATCTTGGAATTTCTGTCTGAACGTGCAACTCTTGCTTCATATGAACAATTTATTCATCGCTAGGCAAAGTCGTCGGTCCACATCGTTAGACTTAGGCCCGTAATAATATATAGATTTTGGAACAAGATCATTTTTCGTATAAACGAGTTAGTGTGTGTGCGTGTGTGTGTGTGTGTGTGTGTGTGTGTGGTTTGGATTTTTAACGTAGGTTTAACAAACTTTAGCACTTGGGCGTCATGCCGCAGACATGAAGCATGATGTCCCACACTTTCACATTATCCTGACACCAGGCCGACAAGTCCATACACTCACCTCGTAATGCTGAGCTCCTAGCGAGGCAGCTGTTTGTACCATTTTTATAAGTATTTGGTATGACTTGGCCGGGGTTCGAACCCGCGACCTCCCGCATCCGAGGCGGACGCTCTAACCACTATGCCACCGAAGCAGTCGATAAACGAGTTAGTATACAGTGCAAGTTTCATCAATTTTAGACAATAGGATTGCTCGTTACTTGACCTGTTAGATATTTAAGTTAGACACTATCAAGACATCAGCAAGATGAAATTTTGAAATGTCTAAATTGGAGAATCTCACATGCAACACATATTGTTGTCTATGGAGGCTGCTGTGATTTATCCGCACTATCTTCCAAGGTAAATGTACGATGGGATTTGATCGGATCAGCTTTTTTCAATTGCATCCAACTAGACAGCTAGCTACATATGTCAATGATTTGTGTGGAAAGCGATGGATCTACAATGGTTTTGCTAGGGAAGATGGGACAACGTTTAAAGCTAAAAACTAACGTGTATTTAAAGGACACTAATGTCATGAAGGTCAAACACATTTGTTCTGATTTATAAATCTCATAAGTGTATGTACTTATTACAGAATACGAACAAGGTAATCTTTACAACTTTAGATGACATGGTAATAATTTTAATAGAACAGTTAATGTCATTTTGTGAACAATATTTTCTACGTTATCCCAACCACACAATGAGAATCTGGACCAATATGTTCTTAAATAGATCAAAAACAACGGTTGGGCACAAAATGCAGGTGCATTCAACGATACCTGAGACGTACACGATTAAATGCATTCAAGGCAGATAAAATGTTCCAAATGAGACCATTATGGGAACATTTGGATATATTTAGTGCTTTTCAAATATTCTACCAAAGGTAAAATAATTGTCAATGTGCATTCTATAAACAGTTACTATTGAAAACTGTAATCCACAGATGACTTGAGAAATTAAAATAATTTTGATCAAAATAATTTTTGAATAGGTACGTTTGGAATACTTTTAAATAGGTACGTTTGGAATACTTTTAAATAGGTACGTATGGAATACTTTTAAATAGGTACGTTTGGAATACTTTTAAATAGGTACGTTTGGAATACTTTTAAATAGGTACGTTTGGAATACTTTCATTAAGCAGTAGTGTAGAGGCTGTTGAAGAGTTTCTGACCAATCTTAATTTTTTTCCAGGCCGAAACTTCGACGAGATTTCTCAGAACTTTCCCCACTGGAATTGTTTGTTACACGCGTGAAGGCTTCGCTAGTCTAGTTCGCTTTAGGGGTTCAGGGATTGTGGATAGGTAAGCATCGTCTCATAAACTCCCATTAAGGTTATACTCACTGGGACAGATTAAGTTCCAGGGATATGTTTACTCGATTTTTACTGCCTCTAGCTGATTTACCTGTTTTGGTTGCCTGGCTCCAGAATTGTTCTCGTCTTCTCGATGGTTTTCCATTTCAAACAACATCGGATCGAATTCTGCTATGATAATCGTTTTATCTTCGGTAGCCATCGAGTACAGCTTGGAAACTGTGTTGAGATTATTTTGTGCAGCAAATATCTGTCTCCAACAATTGTGCATTCTGCGAGCCTGGCATCCTGTTAGTATAGAACCATTACGCCATTGATTTGTGTTCTATCGTCCTCGTCGCAAAAGAACTATTACACGGACAAGTACGTCCTTATTGAATATCAGTCGAGATTTATCTCTTCTTAGCTGTGTTAACGTTGGTTTAGAATAATTTACTGGAAGTATGGCCGGCTTGGGTTTGTCGTAAATTTCACTTCACCACAGAAGCAACCCCTGTCTGTTTTCACGTCTGATGGTGTAGTCGCAACCGGTCGTTTTCGCGTACTAATGCAATGATTCCTTAGTTCTTGGACGACGACGACGATCGAACACAAAAGAGCTGTCCAGAAGATCAACTGCCAGAAAAATCTCCCAGGAACCATGTATATAAATGATCAACATCTTCACGTGGCTGTGCTGGTCCGTACGATTCAAAATATAAAAGATGGCGAGGCGTTACCCAAAGAGATTTTCAGGACATCTTTTTGAATCCACCTTAATGATGCTGACTTTTCATGTGCGAATAATCGCCTCCACAAGTTCATTCCGCATAAAGACACTTAGGAAATATTTAATTGACATTGTAATCGTGAGCAAATCAAAACTGGTTAAAGAACATTTTTCTGTTGCCAACAAGGGCGAGACTACAACCGAAGACCTTGGCCTGGTGACAAGTGGCTCTGACAATGAATAATCGAAGACTTTACCTTTTTATTCCTCTACAAGAGACTATGCGATCAAGAGAAAGATCGTAAATTTTCCACCTTCCGCCTTTTCCCTAGTCATCATTGATGCGGTTCCGATGACCCTAACGCAGCTGCTTTTGCTACTTCGGAAGCTGTAACTGCAAAAAGTGCTGGAATTGACACGAGGAATGGTAATATTTGACCGTTCATTTATATTTGATAAGTTTAATGTTACTAAGATGCTAGGGAGTCGTTTGCCTTCTGAATATGGCTAAATCGATTTTGAGCTAGCCACAAGGAGCATCTCCAGATAACGTTGCCGATGAAATTCTAAATGTAAGCCTGCGATCGCTTTTATTGCATTTTTTATGTTCACATGCTGATTTGTTCTAAAATCAGCTTTGTGATATGACATTTTTTTAAACTGTTCAAATACGAGTCTGAGAAAAGAACTACGGGTTTTTCAATGGCGCGTCATTGACCCTCATCCGGCCACCTACGCCATACAGCAACCCCATCATACGGGAGAGAATCACATCAATGCATCTATCACTGTGGACGGCATGCTCAACTATACGTATAAGGAAGTGCATGTCACCCACTGGCTGCCTCACTAGATTAAAGTGTTCCAATAAAAATAATACATCAGGTACAACGTAGTTTTCTGTTTGTGAGAAATCTGCATAAGCTTGTTATATGTACGTATGACATGACTGTTCGACAAGTCAGACAAACATTTCTTCGGTGGGATCCCGATGAGCGTTTAATTTCAGAGAAGCTTCAGATACTCACAACTTTATCAACTAGCATCCTACTAGTCTCCTGTCCGCAACGCACCTGAGCGATGGCTTGAAATACCACTAACACGCATCTGGATGCGCCGACATCGTGTTGGGTAGTTATTTGCCATGCAAAGTGCTGAACACCTCGTTTTGTTAAGTCTGTGGTAAGCGTGCAGTTTTACAGAGCTGAGGTGCCTCCCGAACTCATAAACGAAAACAGAAGCGTTGCTGCAGCCATCATCGGAGAATCACAGACATCCTCTACGTTAATATCAACAATACAACTTTATCATCTTCATCGACGCTGTCAACACACCAAATTGCATCACTGCTGCTGTATTTTTGGAATCATGTGACTGTGCATTCCAAAAATAGCCTTGTGAACATCTATACATATCCCGATTATATGAATGAGAGAAATACCATACGAAAACGAGAAAGAGGCTCTCTAAAATTACCATCAACGCTAAGTTGATGACAGTTACAGCAGACATTTGTGCATCTCCTGCTTAAAATGATAGATAATGTGCATGGTCGGATATGTCATTTGTAAACATAATAGACTGGCCAGCTGACCTTGCGTTATCGTCGATGTATCTGGCGATCGTTGTAGCAATGTCAATGTTCCTCAAACATTCTTCAATTTCCTTTACATTGATTTAACAAGGCCATGATACCGCTGTTAATAAATCCAACCCGTGCGCTATCGGATAATTTTGGATGCTGTCGGCTTTTTACGAGTTTTAAATCAATTACCATGAAGGCCATATACTGGAGAAACTACCAGGACGTTTCATGTGCTTGTAATTTGATTCTGTCTTTTTATTATGCTCCTCAGAGTGGTAGGAATAATACTGAAAATCTATTTTGCTTCAATCTACCATCACAGGCAAGCACATGACAAACGCGGTATCAGATACCCCTTACCTCTTGAACTGTGTCATTATGAAGCCTTTTAGATTCTTTAATGCCTTTGTAAGCTGTCAAAAAATGTAATCCGCTTCCAAAGTCACATTTGTGATCAATGAATCCGTGCTGGCGTGCCGACTCGGCAGACATGCTTTAGTGGCTTCATTGATCATTTTACTATTGATAGAAATGAAACTGGAACCTTCGGTTCTGTTCGTTGAAGTGTAACTGCCTTTTGCTTGTCTAGTCACTAATTGTCGTAGTTGACCTCGAAACAATTGAAACGCTGCAATCCGACATTTGTAACCGATTATCCGCAAGCACTTTTTACCGCCTCTGAACAATCCCCTGATGACATCACCAAGACCGTTTCCGTAATATGTCGCGTAAACGGGTTGTCTTTCTGTTAATAACACGCACGAGTCTTACGTGCCTGCGTACGGTTGTTAATGTGTTAAATGTCATTTATATCTCTAATGTACAGCTGTACTGCAGAGATACAACGCGTTCCCATCCTGGTCCATGAGCTTGAAACGAAGTTTCAGCAACCGAGGATTTCTGAATGAAAGATACACAGGTGTCGCGGGAATAAGTGATAACAAATTTATCGGGGATATTCGTGGAAAAGACAGATAATATGTAACCTTGAGCAGCTACGCTTCCTGAGGCAAAACCTCAATTGTAACTGCGACTGATAGCGTCTCAGGTTAGATAAATCTATGATTTTGACAATGTCTGGTGCAATATTATTACTATCGAAAAATATTATCATTACGGGAGAGTCTTTTATCTCCAGTCGTTTCTTCGAACAGTCATCTGTGCCATTCCCTTTTAATGTAACCCATGGACGTATCCCCAGGTAGTTCATGCTCCAATAAACATTATTTTAATCTCTCGAGTGTATGTTCATTATGGCAATCTCTAAGGGAGTGACAAAGGTCATCTGCCGTTAAAGTTTTGCATTGGTGTCAAGAACTTTGATTGGTACCTGGATGGTTTGTCTTTTGCAAGATTATCAAATTACTCTCTGACATCCGCTTGTATGTTCTCTAACCTTTTCTGAATTTGTAATAATCGTGCACGCCTGATAGACCATATTCCTTTTCTGTTTCTACTGTCTTGTTGATTGTTTTCGCGATTTTCTTTAGTTCTTCAATTGGTTCAAGTGTTGGTTTAATCAAACGTTTGTTCAAAACCCGCAGTGAGGTCTTCCCGTGCGGTCTGTCGTGACTGTACTACATATATTTGGCACATTTGCAGGTACCTATGTAGTCGTAGTGAGATGTTCCAGATGTTCTCGGCAGCTTTGCGGCATCGGTCAGCAGCCTCTTTAATGGCGAAATTCGTCATTGTAAATGTTTTTCATGGTCATTAAATTGCTCTGAATGTTCCGATAAGATACGTATGTATTCAAACCTGTGCGATACTTTCACGGTCCACCACTCTAGTCAATCGTTAGGAAATTAAGCATGCCCGAGTTAACCTCTGGAAACATATTGCAAAACTCAACATACAAATCGTCGGAAGCACACAAGGTCCAATGAATATTCTAAGGCCACCTCAATAAATCTCAGTAACAAGTTGCAGTCACCACGTGCGAGTACCGTATAATGTCTGTTTTCTGTGCCGGCCACATGAAAATATTCTCACAGAATTATCTAATGGTAAATCATCACAGCGTCGTACGCGAGAAGATTGTTATACTCTGAGTAAAGGACGTCAATCAAAGGGGCTTCATCGATCGTGGAAAATAACCGAACGGTGGACGACGAAGACGATACAAGCTTGAAATCCCCGAGTAGGTCATAAACCGGTTGATCCAGTCAGGCACAGCCTATTCCACGTTAGATTCATCAGCAGTTGAGTTTTCCCGGATCCGGCTGATTAATACTGACTTCGGAAACACGTCAGTGTTTGCGTGGTCTAGACTTTTGCCAACGCGCGGAAGTAAAATCTTTTCTTCCGTGATGCTATGTTGAATGTCAAATGTTGTACATAACTTTTAATCATACATTCATATTGTGTACGATTCCGCATGAAAACTCGTACGGAAAATCCAAATCGAATGTTTTATGCATAATGACCGAACCGCAATGGTTGGAACTGGTTTCCGGTGTATAGCAAACGTTACCAGCTGTGTCTTATCAAACAAGCTCTGTGGCTGATTTACTTACCAACACTTAGAAAATTTTTCTTGTAAATGATTTGATGTGAGGACCCAAAACGAAGTTTACTAGGCTAATCTTGTATTTCTCTTACATGTTCGGGTGCATACGTGTACACACAAATAAGCGTTAAGCGTTCTAGATGTTGTCAGCAGTTACAAGGAAACAAAGCCGAAGATTTTAAAGGTTTTGCATACGCGTTTTTCCATATCTGTACACCTGTACTGCACACATATCTTCTACTGATGGATCCAGGCAAATAATTTATTGTAGCTGTTGGTGACACCGCTTCGGTCAGTCATAACCAAGCATATAATTTGATTAAACCCCGCTGCCGCAACCACCCACGTTAGGCTCACTCGGTAACAATTTCTTTCGGTATCTTACGAAACGAGGAAATTAGAACGTATTTGCTACAGAACCGATGTGGTCCATTGATGCATTCGCGAGCTGAAGAAATATTATCGGATCAGATTGATATTTTCAGTACAGGCAACGCACTACCATTTGACATTAAAAACCTTCTGTTTTCGGTGGGGGAAAAAACTATGAATTAAAACATTTGTGCGGGATGAATTGCAAGCAATTCGCTCAAATGCACAATTACACCCAAGATTTTTGGTTGGATCTGCGCGTGCCCGTACGCGTAAGTATTGATTCCATTCTGGTAAATTCATCGCTTGGTATATAGCTTGGATAAACTAACTTTGGTGCATCAGTATGCGCAACTGTGATTTTCGGCGACCGGTTCAGTATTGCTGATGACATGATTTCGTGCCGTTCGCGTAGGCACTCCATATACATGCTGTGCTTGAGATCCTTTTGCCCGCTCTTTCGTCCTTGAATTTTCATACCACCGTTTTCCAAGCATTGCAAAGTGACATGTGAGCTTTAAGGTATTCGCAGGTGTCCTAGTCGCTCATGTATTCACATGGGCAAACTCTTTTGCGCATTAACATCCTTAAGTTTTCGGGTTCAGCTCTACCGTATCGACGACTGATAAAAAGCGACCGTGGCTTCCTCCTTCCGCGAGGCTGACTAGTTTATCCACGCTGAACTTGAGAAACTGTAGAA